>JAQQSU010011167.1:0-12240 GCA_028627135.1 Pseudochirops cupreus
GTTAGAGTTAGTGTTAGAGACATAGAAACATAGATACATAGATACATAGATAGAGATATAGAGACATAGTTACATAGATATATAGATAGAGACATAGATACAGAGGAACATAGATACATAGATAGAGATATAGAGACATAGATACATAGATATATGGAGACATAGACACATAGATACATAGGTAGAGCCATAGATATATAGACAGACACATAGAGACATTGATACATAGAGACATAGAGACATAGATGCATAGATATATAGATAGAGACATAGACAGACAGAAGGACACGGGGGGGGGGGGAATGAGAGAGAACTTAGAGAAAGCCATTCACCTGGAGCTCTACAGAATGGACCTAGAGGGCTTGACACTGCCAGTGCACAGAGAGGACACCCACACACATCTGCTAACCCCCTAATAAAAACAGCAAGCTTTTATATAGTGCTTTAAGGTTAGCAAAGATTTTTACAAATATTGTATCATTTGATCCTCACAACAATCCTAGGCGATGGGTGCTATTATTAGCCCCCTTTTACAGATGAGGAAACTGTGGCAAACCAACATCAAGTGACTTGCTGAGGGTCACACAACTAGCAAGTTTCTGAGACTGGATTTGAACTCAGGTCTTCCTGAGTCCAGGTCCAGTTATCCCCAAAAGGTATAATCTAAAAGGATCAATGAGAAGAACCTATATGTTACCCAAGACAACTTCTAAGAAAAAAGAGGTAATAATAATAGATGTGGTACTAGATGCCCATTGGTCAGATACATGCAGTGGAGAGAGTGCCAGCCCTGGAGTCAGGAGGACCTAAGTTCAAATCCAACCTGAGACAGTAACTGTGTGACCCTGGGCAAGTCACTTAACTCTTTTTGCCTCAGTTTTCTTATCTGTAAAATGAACTAGAGAAGGAAATGCCAAACCACTCCAGTATCTCTGCCAAGAAAGCCCCAAAGGTGGTCACAGAAAGTCAAACATGACTGAAATGACTCAAGAGCAAGAGGTGCCTATACACAAGTGCGCAAAGAATGTGTAATAAGGGAAATGAGAGATCCCACCTCAAGGAGACCAGTCTGACCTCACATGTATCACTGAGATGTGGGGGATGGGGCCCATGACTGTAATGTGGCTCTAAATATCTTATCTACATTAATGGGATTGAAAAAAACCCATTAAATGCCTAATATTACCATACTAGGGAGCAGAACTGTTTGACGAGAACAATGATGAGATGAAGTCCATGGCAGATAAAAGTTGGCTGCAGGAATGGGGATGTTTCGCCTGGATGGTTGGAAGAAGAGAAGCAGAAGAGATAATCTCCATCTCCAAGTACTGAGAGGCTGAAACACGGAAGAGGCACATTTAGGCTTAAGGTAAAGAGCAACCTCCTAACAATCAGAACTACTCAGAAGAGGATCGGACTGCCCTGGCAGGGGATGAGCTCCCCATTACTCAAGGTCTTCCAATGGAGACTGGACAACATTTTGTCACAGATGTTGGAAAAGGGATTTCTGTTCATCTGTGACTTGTGAGGATATTTCTAGCTCTGGGATTTGGTGAGCCAATCAACAAGCATTTGTTAAGCTCTTACATGTTCCAGCCTCAGTGCTAGGTGCTAGGATTGGGATGGGGATAGAGAGTTAATTTGTGATTTCACTGATACACAGGACTCCCAGGGGAGGAACCTCCATCTACTAATGCAGGTTAACGCTTTCTCTGAAGCTTGCAGGCTCAGAGAGTTGCCTATAGCATTGAGGGGTTAAGTCATTGTCGCAGAGCCTTGAACCCACATCTCCCCAAGGGTGATACTCTACCAAATATGTCAGGCTAGTGATTCAAAAGCAAAAACTAAACAGTCCCTGACCTCAAGGAACTTACATTCTGTTAGAGAAATACAGCATATACATGTGCATATGTATATGTATGTATGTATGTATACACACACATATATACACACACACATACACAATATATACACATACACATACACGTACATGTACATATACATATACATGTACATGTACATATACACATGGGGGCAAGTGTCTTACATGAGCTCAGGCTCATCTTACTCATCTGTAAAATGGGAATGATGATAGCCGCCACCTCCCAGGGCTGTTGTGGGGGATTGGATGAGATAGCCTATGACAATACTTTGCAGACTTTAAAGTGCTATGAAATGCTACCCCTTTTTATGGAAAAATAAACACAAAATGTACACAGAGGAAGTAGGGAGTAAAGGGCTGAGAGGAGAACATGGGATGGACATGGAGTTCCTTAATGAATTCCATCTTGACAGATTAGATGGATGATCTCTTCACCCAAAGCTCAAATCTTAATAGGAGCCTTCAAAGCCCAGCCCAGGGGACAAAGGCAGCTCTTTGAGGTCATGGGTAACATCAGTGAAGTTCTTTTAGCCCAGATGAAGGAATGAGTCTGTACCTGTGTGTTGACTCATCTCATTAACATGCAAACAAGTCACCTACCTCCAGTGAAGAATCACCAGCCTGGGAGGCAGAGCATGGCTCCCCATCCAAGAAATGCTGTTTATGCGCAGACCCATCAATGAGAGAATATTGAAGGTTTATTTCCTTGATGAGTGTTCTTGTTTGTTTTGTATGAAATAAATGTGTTATTTATTCTTCCCATTGGATTGCATGAACTTGTATAAATTAAGCAGGGTTGTAAAAATATGAAATGTCCCATAGATGAAACTTGCAGAAAATTCTCCGACATCAACGGAAATCTATGTTTCTATGGAAAACATCATCTGGTTCTTCAGAAGTTACATTCTACAAGAACAGCTCTTCTCCTCCTTTGAGAAGGCTCTTACCCATTCAGTGATTGAGATGGGGGGATATTTGGGGGAGGGGCTGCTTTTCCATGTCCCTAGGTGTGGCACTGCTGGTAGGGAAGCTGCCCATTCAGGGAGAGCCCTAAGGTTCCATTCCCAGTGTGGGCTCTTCTCTAACCCTCCAGAGCACCTGCCCATCTGGCGATTTGGAGTCATTGCTGGGGGGGTCCAGGGCAGTGGGCAGGGGCTGCTTAAGCTCCTTCATTCCTGCTTATAGAGTGACTGTCCCACATTCAGTGGGAGCGTTTACACCTTGGCCATCAACAAGCAGGACTAAGCAGGGATTGATTTAGGGTTATGTTGGTTGTCCAGATTTAAGGAAGTTATGTTAATAATGAATTAATGTTAATAATTCAGATTCATCTTAAAAGTGTAGGGTGTGTCTGTGTGTGTGTGTGTCTGTGTGTGTGTGTGTCTGTGTGTGTGTGTCTGTGTGTGTGTGTCTGTGTGTGTGTGTCTGTGTGTGTCTGTGTGTATGTGTGTGTGTGTGTGTGTGTGTGTGTCTGTGTGTGTGTGTCTGTGTGTCTGTGCGTGTACCAACCTCAGAGCTCCCAAATCCCAAAGTTGGAAGGCATCTCAGAGCCTGAACGAGAGCCTCCCCAGTGATGGGGAGCCCCCTCCCCTCTTCCCTACCCCACCCCTACCCAGGCAGCCATCTAGTTCTTTTTAAAAAGGTCTTGCTTGGTATCCTGCTGGAAGATCAGTTTTCCATCGGCAGATCCTGGGGTAGCAGGTGCCTGTGGCAGTCCGGCCGTGCAGAAGGCTGCAGGGAGCACAGAGGGAGGGAGGGAAAGCTGACTCTGGTACCAGACTTGAATCCTGGGCCTTTCTTACCTCTGTTCTTTAGACATTGAGGAGATTGGAAGTCACAGTCTTAATTCCACCCTCCTGGGGAAGAGCCCAGGCTGACCAAGCTTCATCCCTGAGTCAGTTTTGTTTCTGACTTTCCAGACTAGTCCTACGCCTCCCTCATCCCCTGCATTCCACCTCCCTTTAGACTGTAAGCCCCTCAAAAGCAGGGGCTGTGTCTCTTTCTGCTTGCATTTGGATTCCCAGAACTTAACCCAGGGCTGGCCCACTGAATAAATAAAAGCTTGTTGGCTGTCCGTGTTCTCCTACCCCTGCCTCCCCGCTCCTCCCCCACTGTGTATGAAGTTGCTGTGCTAAGAGCCAGGGACAGAAAATTGAGGAATCGCCTTGTCCCATCTGTGAGATCTGGGGGCAGCCTGGCCTTTCCTCCCAGGGATCTGCCAAGGTCTGAACTTGCTTGTACCTGGCTCTTTGCATGTTGTTTTCCCCATTTGAGGTGAGCTACTGGAGGGCAGGGACATTCTCCAATAACATTTCAATCTGGTCCAGTGGGAGTCCTATAGCCCTTGATTTGACATTTTTGGTGGAGAGAGACCAGACTTCTGGCAGAAGAGCTAAGAGGGAACACTGTCTCTCCTGGCTATATGACCCTTACCAAGTCACAAAACTTCTGAGCAGTCTACACCACTCTCTAATCATGGATGGGAGAGAAAGGGCTGACCTGGGCTGGGGTAGGAAGCTCCTTATGCTAATGAAATCATTCCCTATTCCTCTATCTCAGGCCTCAGACACTTACTACCTATGTGATCCTGGTCAATCCAAGTCCAGAAGCATTTAGTAATCACCTACTGTGTGCCAGGCCCTGGCCTAGGCTCTAGAGATATCACAAAAGGCCAAAGCAACAGAAACGATAAAAGCCCCCCAGTCTTTATTCCCAAGGAACTCATCATCTAATGGGAAAGATGATGCCCAGACAATGCTGTCCAAACAAGATGTTTGCAGGATAGACTGACATCCCCTCAAAGGGAAGTGCTCTGCCCAGGGGGGATGAGAAGGGCTTCTCTCGGAAGGCAGGATTTTTAGTTGTGACCTGGAAGAGCCACCTGGAGAGAGGGAGACTCCAGACATGGTAGACAGCCAGAGGAAAGGCATGGTCAGGAGACAGAGTGCCTTCTGTGAAGAGCAGCAGGAGGCTGGTGTCATTGGACCAGAGTCCACAGAGTAAGTTCTAAGAGGACCAGAAAGGTCAGGCTATGTAGAGCTTTAATTTGACACTTGGTCCTGGAGGTAGTAGGGAGCCACAGACTTTATTGAGGAGGGCTGGGGGGGGGGGGCAAGTCACCTCACTTTCCCCCTCTATTAAATGGAAATAATGATAGGGCTATCACAAGACAGCCTGTAGAAAGCACTCTGCAAACCTCAGGGTGGAGGTTTTCATGAATGGAGGGTAGCTGTTTGTATCATTGTGTTCTCTGTGTGTGTCTCTCTCTCCCTTTCCCTTTCTCTCTCCCTCTCTTTCTGTTTCTCAATCTCTATCTCTGTCTCTCTATCTCTCTCTGACTCTGTCTGTCTGTCTGTCTGTCTCTCTCTCTGTCTCCATTTCTCTCTGTCTCTGTCTCTGTCTCTCTTCTCTGTCTGTCTCCTCTCCTCTAAGCTTTCCTGGGAGACTGAGTTTTTTCAGTTGCTCAGGACAGACTGAATCTCCTTTCCACTGCAGTGAGGGACAGGCACCTGGCCTGTTGGTCTCAAGATGGGTCCTCCTTGTGTTACAAGAAACCATCAAGAGACTGGTCTAATTCTTGCAAATCTAAAACATAGTGTAAAATTAGTCCCCAAATAGAAAAAAGCTCACGAGATGTTTGGTTGCATTAAGAGACCTGTGGAATGGAAGTCTCTCGAGAAGAGGGGCTCTTCCTTTTTCTGTCTTGGCACTCCCAGCATGCATGTGCCTGGGACATAGTAGGTGCTTAATAAATGCTTGTGGGTTGAATGTCTAACTGTCCAGAACTGGCTGCTGATAATCCCTCTGTCTTCTGGTCAGACCCCAGATGAAGGAGCGGCTTTGTTCTGGGCACCACATGTGAGGAAGGGCATCAACAAGTTGTTTCCAGAGGAGGGGGCAGGGAGGTTAAAGGGTCTTGAGACCATGGTGGAACAGGACTGGTTGAAGGAGCTGGGCATGGCTACCCGCACCAGAGAAGAGGCATCAGAAGAGGAGGTGAGGAGGATGACAGACATTGCCCAGACCCTGAGGATGGCATTTATTGACTTGGGCTTCTTGACCCCAGAGGCCAGCACTAGAAGCAGGAAGAACAGGGCTCAGCAAAGGGACAAATGCAGGGTCCCCCAGCACAAGCTGAGTGACCGTGGATAGGTGTAATGGTAATAGAAATCTGAAGATCTTCCCTGCCCCTTAATAAGCCTAAGTTGAACTTGAGGACCTTTCCTGATTTGAAAATATACTCTGCCCCTCTAATAGGCTGAATGTTCTCACTTGGAGCCTGTGATGGGAGGCTTGTTTTTCAGGAAGGCACAACTTTTGTTACTTTGAGTCAAGTGAGTCATGAGGGTTGTGATGGTCTCTGACCCTGGAGAGGGCTATATATACTCTGAGGTGAGGTTTTGCTTTGGGGCTCACTTTGGGAAGAGTTGTGTGATTTGGCCAGATGAGACTCTGGACAGCCATTGAACCCTTCAGCTTTGAAAACCCAGATGTTGGTGCTTCCCTCTCTGGTGACTAAGTATGGATGTAACGGTCAGACAACTAGAAGCCCCATCTGCTGAACTGTGTTATTTTCTCTATCTGTATTCTTGCTGCTTGTAACTTGTGTTTGTATTCTCTGAAGTTCGGGGTGCTGACTTCTTCCCCTGACCTAGGTAAATGATATACGTTTGATTGATTAAAGTAAAACTGTTAACTCTTTTTGAGTTGCTTTCCTTTAGAAAAGCAGATCAAAGAACCTGTGCTAGCCTCCATCCTGGTATGCTAGGGTGCTTGCTGCAACAACAGGGCACCTGGTAGAAGGGCCAAATTTTGTCCAAGGGCAGGCTGGGCCATCCTCCTCTGAGTTCCCTTCCTTTCTGAGATTCTGAGACTTGACAGCTTTGTCTCCTTCCTGCAGACGCTCCTGTCTGTGACGATTGCATGGACATGGGCCATGGCCACCAGGATGCTTGTGGGCCATCTTGTCCCAGGCGCCCACGCGCCTCTGCCGTCTTCTCTCCCCTTGGGAAGCTTGGTAAATACCAGCTCAGTCAGACTGTCAATCACTGTCAGTGAGGGATGGGGTCCAGGGAAGCTGCCCAAGAGCTTTCTTATCCTTTGAAGCAAAGCTGGAAGGAAGCGGGTAGCAATGGAGCCAGCCAGCTGAAGCTGCTTCTCTGGCTTCTCTTTCCTGAGAGAGAGGATGCAGGGAAGGTGATCTGCAGGCTCCCCAGTGGGCATCATGTTCATCAAACAGCATCCTGCCCATCCTCATCCAGACCTGTGTTCTATAGAAAAAGACTAGGTAAGAAAAAAACAACAACCAAAAGATGGAATTGTGATCAGCCCCACATCTGCAGGTAGGAAGGAGGGCAAGAGTTGGGTATCTTAGGATGTCAGGAGACCAGCTAACCCAAGTGTCTTGTTCGAACTTAAGCAGTGGGATGCTTTGGAAAGAAGTAGGTTGCCCCTCAGTGGAGGCCTTCAAGCATGGTCAGCAAAGGTTCATATAGCACCTACTATGTGACAGGCACCATTCCAAGAGCAGGGCCTACAAAGGGAGGCAAAGCACAGCCCCTGCCCCAAGGAAGCACATGTTTAGGTGCAGCAACACACAAGCAGCCGCATACATACATGAGCCAAGGAAGGCACCGGCAGTAGGAAAGGGAGGCCATGCCCAGACTCTGGGACACAAAAACAAAGGGGAGAATGGCCCCTCTCCTGCTGCGTTTCTGCTTTCCTGATCTTAGATGAGTGAATATGTTGAGATGGGAGCAACCAAAGAAGCCTGAAGATCCATCCAAGACATCAGAGGCCCCACAAAGCCCAGCTTTCTAGAGCTAGCACCAGGCAGCCTGACCCAGTGAGAAGGCTTCACAGCAACCCTGAGGAGAGGTCTGCATGGCCCAGCCCAGCAAGGTGCCTCCCAGCTGGGCCCTTCAGCTAGCACCACACCCCACAGTGATCTTGGGGGTGACTCTACAAGGGAGAAAAGGTTCCGAGGGTCAGGAAGCACCCCTCCCCAGGCAGGGGCAGGGGCAGAGTGCTTGATTTTTGTGGTTCAGTAACGTCTGACCCTTCGTGACCCCACGGACCAGAGTACATCAGGCCCTTCTGTCCTTCACCATCCCCCAAAGTCTGTCCAATCCCATGCTCACTGCTTCCATAACACTCTCCATTCATCTCCCCCCATACTGTCCCCTCCTCCTTTTGCCTTCAGTCTTTCCCAACATCAGGCTTTCTTCCACTGAGTCCCATCTTCTCATTACATGACTGAAGCGTGGAAGCTTGCTGGCAGTCACTTCAAGTCTGAATCCTCTCTGGTCAGGTATGGAGGGTGTACAAGGGAGAGCATGCCCCTCTCAGCTCAGGACCAGGGGAATGTCTGTCCTCATACCCTGGTCCTTGTCAAATCTTTTCAGTAAATATCTCTTTGTATGTGTTAATTAGTTAATTGTGATTGGGAGAGGACAACTAACCAAATGGTATTAGGAAGTATAGCTATGGGGACTTGTGAGTGACCTCCAGGTTAGTCCTAGAGCCCCGAGGGGAGATGGAGTCAGTCACTCTCTAGGGCAGCAGTTCTCAGCCTGTGGGTTCTGTTCAGTTTGTAACAATACAGCCTGCATATTTACATTATGATTCCTAACAATAGCAAAATTACAGTTACAAAGTAGCAATGAGAATAATGTTATGGTTGGGGGTCACCACAACAT
Organism: Pseudochirops cupreus; assembly: GCA_028627135.1. Classification (NCBI taxonomy): domain Eukaryota; kingdom Metazoa; phylum Chordata; class Mammalia; order Diprotodontia; family Pseudocheiridae; genus Pseudochirops; species Pseudochirops cupreus. The sequence goes on from JAQQSU010011167.1 coordinate 8,581, forward strand.
GAGGAGCTGTATTAAAGGGTCGCGGCATTAGGAAGGCTGAGAACCACTGCTCTGGGGGTTCAATCTATCAGTCCAGGATAAGTTGGGAAAGTGAACCCGGAGCAGGCACCTGAGTCAAGTCCTACCTCAGACTCAGTAGCTTGGTGACCCTGGGCAAGCCACTGAATCCCTTTGTGCCTCAGTTTCCCTATCTGTAAAATGAAGGTCTCGGATTCGATGGAGCAGTGCCTTCTAGCTCTACATTGATGATCCCAGGCCCCTGTCATTGATGCTGCTCCTCCCAAAGCACCTAGGATGCTGCAGGCACTGGGCTAAGTGATCTGAAAATAGTATCTCATTTGGTATTTGTATATAGGAAACCCTAGAATAGAAGCTCCATGAGGGCAGCAGTGTGGCTGTGCTGGTCAGTGCCCAGCTACAATGCTTCTCTATTGCTCCAGAAAGAGGCTCTGGGATGAATGAAAGGTCTGATCCATTAATCGCCAGGAGATTTTCTGTGTTGGGTGTGATGCTGAGCTATCCAGAGAAATCTCTGCCAGCCAGTAAGTGCCTACTGTGGGCCAGGCACCATGCTGAGCTCAGGAGTATACAGGGACCAGCAAAAAGTGGCTGCCTCCACAGAGCTTCCATCTACTGGGGGAAGAACACAGGAAAGGAAGGTGGTGGGGTGGGGGCGAAGAAGGAGGTGACCAGCTAGGGCAGGGGGGAGAGGAAGAGGGGAGACAAAAGTGGAGTGAGTGCCACCTGCTACGGGGCCCTCCCTCCCTAACTGGCTTGTGCTTCTTTTGTGTGATAGACATATAAATGAGAGATAAGACAGATGGATGGACAGATGGATGGATAGATAGGTAGATGAATGGATAGATGGATGGAGGGATAGGTAGATGCATGGATAGATGGATGGAGGGATAGGTAGATAACAGATAGATAGGAGGGCAAATGGATTGTCAGACTGATTGTTTTGCTATGGTCTCCAGTCCCCTTATTCCTCTCAGAGGCACAACCAACCATCAGTCAGCAACAAGCTGTTTTTAAGTGCCTGTTATGTGACAGGCATTTTGCTATATGCTTGAGCATAAATAAGGCAGCCCCTGCCCCCAAGGAGCTTATACTCTATAGCACTGCCATGAGGAAGACATTTCAGCTTTGATATGACCCTCTCCCTCTATCTCTCAGACCCTTCTTCTCTTTCCAGTCCCTGGCACCTCTCAGGCATGGCTGGGGGAGGTTCCAAGACTGCGCCACTCCTCTTGTCAGGGTGGAGGGGTTTTCCACCCCAGTAGGTCCTGGAAATTCCATTCTAGACCACAGTAGCACGGAGCACGGAACCCAGAGGCTGTCTGCTCCAATCCCCTCGCTTTATAAATGAGCCAACAGCCCCAGGAAAGAAACACAGCCCCACCCTCTTCTTCTCATCCCTTCTGATTTTAGTGTTCATTCATATCTGGTAAGAGGTTTGGGGGAGGGAGGGGAGGTGGGGAAGGTCTTTAAGACCATTTGCTTTCAGTCAATGACAGGGTTCCTCCAAGGAGGAAGCCATAATAGGAGAAGGCATGAGTGGTGGAGCAAATGAAGGGGGTCCCCTGACATGCTGGGGGTGGGATGCATTTCATGGAGGGGAAAGAGGGAACCCTAACTCTGGAAGGGACTTCAGGAAGCTGACTGTTTCCCTTACTCTCCCATTACATGTGCCTCACCTCCAAGGCTGCCTCAAAGGCTCAGTGAGCTGAACTGAGCTGGGCCTCACTTCCCAGTGACTGGTTTTCCCAAAGCTAAGGCAGGAGCATGCCGTTTATCCACACTGCTTATGGGGGAGGCAATAGCAATGAATGCAGTCTGCTGGTGTGGGAGTTCATAATGATGAAACAAGCAAACCAAGGGCCCCATCCTGGAGCTGTCTGGCCTCTGGCCAGGGTGAGGGGCATGCCTGGGGGAGGGAGGCTGTCCTTTACATTCACTTGTACAGGTATTCAAGCACAGCTCATGTTTCTCTGACCAGTTTCCATATAAAGTCTGGACCAAAGCAGCAAAGCGTCCTCTGTGAGTGTAGGACTAAATTAGACTGACCTGACCCAGGACCAAAAAATGTGGGATTTTGTTTTTCTTACTAACAAGGAAAAAGAAACACACAGTAGAAATAAAGGGAGAGGAAGGAATTGTTGTCCTTTGTGTAAATCTTAAACTGATTCTCAGAAATACACTCAGAATAAAAATCCCCTTATGCTGCCACATTCAGGGTGACACTGAGGTCCACAGGAGCCCTGCTCTGCCACTCCACCCTGCCCTCTGAATTCTGTGGCAGACCTCACAGTCTTGGAGCTGGAAAGGGCCTCCAATCACTCCCACCTGAAGGAAGTGACAAGATAATTAATCTCAAATAGGCATTAGACTAGAAAAAGTGAAATGGTGCCAGATAGGAAAACTTTCCGTGGACAAGAGATTTGTCAGGCCTTCTGGGTCCTATGTAAACACATTCCAAGTTGATTGGGATTGAGGAGTCCGTAAGTGTTGAATCAAGAGAGAATGTATTCCAACACAGGGCTGAGGAGGAACCACATTGGGGGAGAAAGAAAGGCTTTGGGTTCAGCTTTGGCTTCAGTCTTATCCCTCTGCCCCTCTGGCCAAAGAATGATCCTGCAAGCCTCCAAGGGTCCCAAGGATATTTGACTACCCACACTCCCTTGGGTGTCCTAGCAACATCCCTAGATCAGCCTATGGCAGTGTCTGCATTTAGAGTCAAGGACGGGCTTGACATGGAGCCTAAGGAGAGATTCTTGAGTATCCCATGAGAGGAAGAAAAGGTCTTCCTACAGCAGCCTGGAACTCTGCCACAGAAGCTCTCTATGCCTGAGCCTGCTTTCCCTTGAACTCTGTATACATGTGAGGGACCGTGTGACTTCAGGGAGGAGTTTTGTACCAGCTTGTTGACACATAATCAGTAAATGCCCCTTTTGGAAAGCCTCTTAAGACTGGCTGAATAAATTATCTTTACTGATAGTCTTGGGGCAGGGGAGCACATTGGTGATGGCTCAAACCCATGGCATTAGAGAATCATCCCCAAATCCTCAGAGGACACTCCTAGAACTCTGAAGAGGAAGAGGGAACCATGCTCTGAGAAGCAAGCAATGGGGAGAATTGTGAGGAGGATCCCCAGAGCTTAAATGGGAGACACAGGGAGACTTACCTCCATCTGACCTACAATCACCTCTTGGAATACTTTGTCCTTCTTCCTGATTCTGCCCTACAGGGCCAAAGAGCAAACCCTCTTCCCCAGGAGAGCCTTTCAGATGCCTTCCCACGTGCTACCCCTGAGTCTGCTCCTCAACAGGCTAAACAACTCATTTCTTCAACAGTTCATCCAGGGCACGTTTGTTCTCTGTTCTCCCACCATCGCCATCACACGCTTCTAGACTTACTCTCCTCTGTGCCAGTCATAGAATAATCCTTCTTCAGAGAGATTTCAGTTGAAACGGAGACAGTTATGGTCACCAAAGCATTCCCTGCAGAGAGAGAGAGGGAGAGAGAGAGAGAGAGAGAGAGAGAGAGAGAGAGAGAGAGAGAGAGAGAGAGAGAGAGAGAGAGAGAGAGAGAGAGAGAGAGAGAGAGAGAGAGAGAGAGAGAGAGAGAGAGAGAGAGAGAGAGAGAGAGAGAGAGAGAGAG
>JAQQSU010011168.1:0-12240 GCA_028627135.1 Pseudochirops cupreus
GGGCCAAGCTGCAGTTTCGGGCTGGGCTGGTTCCGGCTCCCAGTGCTGCAATGAATCCTTCCTGCTGAGCTGCCTTCAGTGGGAGATGTATTTTTGTGAGTTTTAGAGCCCTAAAATTTGTTTAGAGTCATATTTTATGGATATTTGAGATGGCTATATGGGAGCTGTAGAACTTTGCTGCTCCTACGCTGCCATCTTGGCTCCGCATCCTGAAGGGAGATTTAGAAACTCAAAAATTTGAAAAAAAGAATGTTTTAATTGATTTTACATGGAATTGAGGGAAATGTTAAATTAAACAAAAACAAAAATGAACAAACAAAACCCAAAGAGAGGATGTTATGTTTGATCCTGGGGGCAATATATCAAAACCATTTGTTGGATTTCCTGTTCTCCCCTCTTCCTCATCTCACACCATTCAGATGTCTCTTCCCAATATTTCCAGTTTCCAATATCTTCCCTCCTTTACTCCTATCTCACATGATGAAGTGAACTTTCTCCTCACCAAGGCAAACCCCTCTCCATGTACAAGTAATCCCATTCTATCCCATTTTCTCCAGCACATTGTCTCTCCTATTACCCCTGTTTTCTTACTAATTTTCAATCTCTTCCTATTTACCAACTATTTCTCTGATGCCTACAACCAGAGTTATCTCTCCCCCATCTTCAAAAAACCCCGAACAAACCAAAACAAAACTAACTTCATCCATCCATCCCCACTAGCTATCATCCTCTACCTCTCCTTTTATGGCTAAATTCCTTAAGAAGTTTATCTTAAGTCAATGTAGATCTTCTCATGGTTTCCATTACAGATGCCTACATTTCCTTTCTTCTTCCTCTCTTCTTCCTCTCTGTATTCTGGCTTCCAACTTCATTCAATGGAAACAGCTGTTTCCAAATTTACCAGTGATCTCTTAATTGCCAAATGTAATGACTGTTCCTCAGTTCTCATCCTTGATCACTCTATAATCTTTAATACTACCCATGATGCCGTTCTTCTTGAGACTCTCTTTTGAGACATTGTTCTCTCCTACCTTTCTGTCCAATTCTTCTCAGGTTATTTTGATGAATCTTCATCCTAGTCTTAACAAATAACTCTGTTCAGGGTCCTCCTCTTCTCATTTCATACTGTTGATCTTAAAAGTTCTCACACATTCAATTATCAGCCCTGTGGAGATGATTCTATGATTTATTTAATCAGCTCTGATTTCTCTCCTGAGCACCAGTCACATATCTCCTTATTGAATATCTCAAACTGCATGTCAATAATATTAAACTCAACATGTCCAAAACTGAACTCATTATCATTTCCCCAAACCTTCCTCTCTTCTTAACATTCCTATTACTTTCATGACTACCATCATCCTCTCAGTCACCCAGGCTTAAAACAGGCATCATTCTCTATTTTCACTAATATCCAGTCAATTGACATATAGTGTCAATTCTTTGCAACATCTCTAGTATGTACCCTTTTATCTCTGCTGATATTATTACAAACCCAGTCTGATACCTCATTATCTGATCATCTTTAAATGATAAAAAATTTTAGTTGAGAGACTTTTTGCTCCCTTAAATCACAGCACAAATCACTCTGTGGAGTTGGTTACTTAAGGGAGGTTAATAGAATGTTGGAGCTAGGAAGGACCTTCCAATTATCTAGTCTAATTCTCTGGTTTTAAAGAGGAGATAACTGAGGGCCACTGAGGAAAAATGACTTAGCTAAGACCATAGAGTTAGTTAGTAGAAGGCTTGTGACAGGAACTCAAGTTGTTGTTGTTTTTTTTTAACTCCATACCTATAGACAGCTACCTAGTCAATCTATCCATAACTTCAATCCCAGGTTATCCTGGATTCCCACAAACATGTTTTAGTTCCACTCAGTGCAATAGTGCAACATTTTTGTTCCAGGGCACATACCCAGACCACTTTCTGGGTGTCTCTTCATAAGACCATGGAATAAACATTGAGAGGGATCTTAAAAGTTATCTGGCCCAATACTTAATTTTACAGATGAAGAAAATCCCACAGTTAAGTATTCTTTTTGGACTAAAGAATATCTTCCTTCCCTCCTTCCTTCCCTCCTTCCTTCCTTCCTTCCTTCCTTCCTTCCCTCCTTCCCTCCTTCCTTCTTTCCTTCCTTCCCTCCTTCCTTCCTTCCTTCCTTTTTCCTTACTTCCTTTTTTTTTTAAATAAAGGGTATATAGCAAAGCAGATAGGAAGCAGACCTTAAAGTCAGGAAGAAGACTCTCATTCAAATTCCTCCTCTGGACAATGCTGGCTATGGGATCCAAGACAAGTGACTTAATTTCTCAGTTTTCTAAGCAACTTTCCTCTGCTAGTGAAATCACAGGATCCTGTCCCTATCCCTTTTCAAAAAATGTAAATACTCTGGGGGTGGGAAGAGAGAGAAGGTTGAAAAAGTATCAATGATTTATACCTTACTATGAATTAATCCCATCAAATATTTTCCTTTCAAAACCTAATTGAAACCAGAGTGAACTGGGAGAATGAGAGTTTTGATTTGGAGGAGTCAGGGTACTTAATGGGGAGCTTGGAAAGCAAATAAAGGCACAGCCAGCCTGGCATCAAAGGAAAGAACAGAAAAAGAACTGAGATGATGAGAAACCAATACTCCTCCTACACCAGAATTTTGCAATGGACTAGTTCTGGTCTGTTTCATCCAACAGTTAGGTAGGACAGTGGATAGAGTACTGGGCCTGGAGTCAGATAGACCTGAGATCAAATATTGCCTCCATTTGCCAGCTATGTGACCCTGGGCAGGTTATTTAACCTCTGTGTGCCTCAGTTTCTTTTATTATAAAAATGGGGCTAATAGCACTACTTCATAGTGTGAAGGTTGTAAGGACCAAATGAGATAATGTGTAAAGCAGTTAGCAGAGTGCTCAGCACATAGTAGGTATCTAATAAATGCTTGTTTTCTTCTTTCCTTCCATTCAGTCATTAGGTTTATGAGATTTATTATTCTTATTCAGTTGTGTATGACTGTTCATGAGCCCATTTGGAGTTTTCTTGGCAGAGATATGGGAATGGTTTGCCATTTCCTTCTTTAACTCATTTAATAGATGAGGGACTGAGGTAAACAGGGTTACGTGACTTGCCCAGGGTCACACAACTAGTAAGTATCTGAGGCCAGATTTGAACTCAGGAAGATGAGTGTTCCTGACTCCAGGTCCAGCATTCTGTGACCCACTGTAGCTGCCCCTAAGAGCAGGAGATTTATAAAACGCTTACTATTAGCAATGATAACACTAATGTAACAAAAACATTATGAGGCAGCTGTAATCCTGTAAAATATATGATGGTTTACACTTCCTTCTTCTCAATAGAAAGATATGGGGGGTTCGGTTTACTATGAGTATAGAACGTTTCCACTGCCATGAGACAAAGTCATTTCAATGGTCAGTCCTGATCAATTTTTTCCCCTTGTTCTAGGAAAGGGTTCAATTCAGGGACATATTGCAAAAGATATCATTTAAACTTTTTCCTAATTTCTAGTGTTGAGACTCAATACTATAATTATTATTCAGCATTTTGTTACTGGAATTGGGGGTCACTGATTTGCAGGTAAAGCCTGGGTGGGGCTAACCATATTTCAGTCTACTACTTGACTCATCATAATTCATTTTCATTCTCCAGAGTTCTAAAATAATCTGGGAGTATGTTTGGATATCTCCCTATCAATAATTAAAATTGTGACTTTTTTTGTGATTTAAACAATGCACTCTGAGTCTCACCTTAGGTTGTCCAAAAACTGGAGAAACTTCTTTTCCCATGAATAATTGATCATCACTTTGCACGTATCAAAGCCTTTAATCTTCTAAGCTGAGTGATCGACTATATAATTTATTAGCAGTACAATAAATGCAATCGTGTAACACAAGGACATAAATAACTATTTATGCTGTTTCAGCTGTGAGAAAAATCACTGCTAGAATCACCTGTGACCTTTATTGTCCTCTTGACTTCTCACTTCTGGAACACAGTCCTACCATTCAGCTGCTCTTCAAGTAATTCTCTTCATGATGTTTCTTCACAAGGTAAGTTATAACAGTTATCTAAAGAAAGATGGTTTCTTCAACCTCTTTCTCTTCCTCCTAGATTTCTCTTAGGCTCAATAATATCTCCAGAAAAAAAATTAAACTACCAAGCTCTCAAGCTACTGTAGTCTCTTGAAGATACAGTATTGCTATCTGTACTCAGTAGAAGAGGCTCTTTTAAAACCGATATTAAACTATTTTCTAGATATCTGGAGTGGATGTACCTGCATTAACTTAACATTCTTTCTCTTCTGCCCTTCTAATCTCTTATTGGAAGAAAAGGCACAAGATGACTTTCTCTTGCTAACTGGGATATGACTTTCTTGATTAGAAACTGGTCTGCCTTCTAAAAAGGGAAATATCCCCCTCCAAATGAAGCTGTTCTGTACTTTCTTTGCTCATTTATTGATATAGTTATTCCTTCTGGGGCCCAGAAAAATAAATCCAATTCCTTTCCTCTATGACAGCCCTTCAAATACTTGAAGACAGCCTTCATGTTGTGTACCATTCTCCCACTACTTCTCCAGTCTAAAAACCCACAGTTCCTTCAATGATCCTTATGAGACATGATTTGACCCTTCACTGAATAATAATATAATATGTAGAAAGCATCTTGCAAACTTTAAAGCACTATTTAAATATTGGTTATGTGTTATTCACCATATGGTGAATGGTATGCAAAGTGCTATAGAAATGTTGGTTTTGACTTTTATTATCCTGGTCAACCTCACCTGGAGACTATCTAGCTTCTGGTGTCCTTCCAAAAATGTGGTGCCCAGAGCTGAACAGTACCTGGCATATAGTAGACATTTGATACCTTACTGTTGATTTAACTTGACTGCAATACTACACATCCAGTCTGACCAAAGAACAATGACTTCCCTTGTTATCAAATTTGCTTATCAAATTTGTGAATGGCACAAAACTGGAAGGAATAGTTAGTAGGCTGGATGCCATGTTTGGGATCCAAAAAGATCTTGGCAGGATAGAAGAATGTACTAAATTTTAAAATGACATTTAAGAATAATATCTTGCCCCAAATTCTCTGCTACCCTCCAATCTCACATCTTCAACTGCCTTTCAGTTCATCTCTAACTAGATTCCTAGTAGATCTTAAGCTAAGCAGGTCCAAAAAAGAACTCATTGTCTTTCCCCTTCAAACCGCCCCCTCTCCCTTCTACTGTCCTTATTACCATAGGGAATATGACCATCCTCTCAGTCTCTCAGACTCACAACCTAGAGGTTGTCTTCAACACCTAACTATCTGTCATCCCTCATATCCAATCCGTTGCCAAGCATATCAACCTTGGCAACTAGGTGGTGCAATGGATAGAGTGCTGGGTCTGAAGTTAAGAAAACTCTTCTTCCGGAGTTCAAAATCTGGCCTCAGACACTTACTAGCTATGTAAGTGTCTCTCAAGCAGAGACTGGAAGACAACTTGTCAGGGATGTTTTATATTGCTGCTCAGGCACAGATTGGCCTAGAAGATCTCTGAGAACCCTTCTAGCCCTGAAAAATCTATGAATGTAAAAGAAGGGCAAAGAAAGTATCATGTGAAGTAGAAGTTGGGGAGAGTGAATATCAACTCAAGCCAGAGAAGGGCTTCTGATGAAGGCAGTATTGGACTTCAGACTGAAGGAAATTCGATAGTTGAGGAGTAATGAGGGGGGCAGGGAAAGAATGTTGGCAGCACTTGGAACAGTTTGCAAAGGGAAAGAGCCAAGTGTGGGTCAAGGGACAAGATAGCAGAAAGTTGAATTTTGGCTAAAATGTAAAATAAATAAAAGAAGGTAGCACAAGATAAGGTTGGAAAGGCAGGGGGAAGCCAGATTCTAGAGCATCTATTCAGTACATAATAAAGAGCCATAGAATTATGAGCTGGAATGGACTTTGGAGGTCATCTAGTTCAATTCCCTCAGTCTGCAGCTGAGGAAACTGAGGCGGAGAGAAATCAAAAGAGTTCCCTAGTTCATACAGCTAATAAATAGCAGACCCAGCAATTGAACTCAGGTTCTACTTAATACATAACCAGTGTTATTTCCATAACACAAGATCAGACTTACATTGAAGGGTTTAATATTTAAAATATTTTTGGTGATGTGTTTTATTTTTTTATCATCTTCATTTCCAAATGTCTCTCTCTGTTCCCCTATCTAATAGTCTCTTCTCCTAAAAAAAAAATCTTTCCATATATTTAGTATTTACTAACTATGCTCATATTATTTTACTCTAATAGGATATCAGAGCAGACTTGTTTTTGTACACCCAGTGCCTAGCTCAGTGCCTGGCACAATGAAGGAATGATAGTTATACACAGTTACCCTGAGATGGCAAGATCACAACTGGAGTACTCTGTTAAGTTACGGATGCATTTAAGGGGGCAGAGGTCAGTGCCCAGGATGATGAACATTCTGGAAACCATAGCAGAGAAGGACTCGTGAAAGGCATTGGGGAAGTAATTATGCAGAAAAGAAGACTTAAAGGGGGGGGATGATCACTGTCTTCAATTATTTGAAGGGCTATCACGTGGAAGGAGTAGCTTTATTCTACTTGGTTGTGCAGGGAAAAAATAGGCCCAGTGAATGAAAACTATAGGAAGGTGGGTTACAGTTTAATGGAAAAAAATTCCCCAAAATTTGAACTATTCACTCATAGGTAGTGGATTCTCTTTTAATGGGCAGGAGAGATGGTTCAAGCACAGACATCAGAACAACTGGGACAGTGTTGTAGGGATTTACTCTTCTTCCTGAGTTCAGATTTGGCCTCTCATAGTTGAACAAGATCATAGGAACTGAGTTATCCCCATCTCTGAGACTTTATTTTTTGACCCATAAGCACTTTGGGCTATCATTTACATTTTTATAACTATAGTACCCACTCTGGATTCCTCTTTTGAGCAGCACTTGCACTCACACATTGTGTATGTAGAGGGTGGCTGCTACTTCTTGAGTACCCTGTGGTTCAGCACTCCTAGAACTATAAAGAGCCCCCACTGGTAAGTTTCTCTTTAATAATCAGTCAGTAGCAATAATTAGCCCAAACATTGACATTTACTGAAATGGTATAATGAAAGTGGTAGCTATAAAACATTCTTCATAATGAGACACACTTTCCCACAAATACATATAGCATTTATGGGAAGAGAGGGAAAACACTTAAAAAATAAGGGTAGTGAAACATGAATGAAGGAAACACATAAGACCAAGGCAAATTGTACTTCCACTAAAGCAGGAAGTTAATAGCTTTTCCCTGCCCCCCTTCCCCACACCTTACTTTCTTGGATTCAGCACTTTTGCTGGGTTCTTTATTCATCTGAGTTTCTAGGCTCTGATCCTTTTCTCATGCTGAATCTTAATTACTAAGATTGATCCTTCCTCCAATCAGTAGTCAGTTTTCTTATGTGAAATTGCTTTCTTTCTGGAGTCACTGCTTGGTCCAAAATCAAGTCCCCATTTGAATGGAGAGTGCATGTCTCTAATTCTTCATTGTACCTCAAACTATCTCATACTGAGGTTTTTTCAATTATTCTATGTTTGTTTGTTTGTTTTGGGGTGGGGAGCCCTTTGAGGACAAAGCCAATTTTTCTCCAGCTAACAGCATTGCTTTTGATTCAGTCTAGGAAAACTTTACATCATATAAAGAGATTCAGTGTCTAGACGCATCTTTACAGTTAGTTTTATGTCTTGATATCTTTAATGTTCTTACTTTCTGTGATTACATATTGATTTTCATGGGCTCAGGGGAGAAGGATTGGTCAGAAACCAACTTCACTCCATAATTCTTTAAGGTCACTAAAGTTTCACTAAGTTTTCTCCTAGAATCACATGATTCTCAGGACTAGCCTTAAAAGTAGGTGGAGAATGTGAACAGCCATGGGGTCAGCTATTTCAGTGGGATGGAGCTAGGAGCATTGGACCCAAAAGTCAGGAAGACCTGAGTTCAAATCCTTCCTTAGACACTTATTAGCTATGTGACTAGGTAAACCACTTAACTTTCCTGAGCTTTAGTTTCCCTTTCTGTAAAACAGGAATAATGATAATTATAGTACCTGCCTCAAATGGTTGTTATGAAGTACCAATAAGATTGTGTCTGTAACATTCTTTGTAAATATAATTATGGAAGATATAAAATTATATTATATTTTATAAACTGTCAGTTGTTACTATTAAATAAAGCACTTCATAGGGTTCCTGGCACATTGTTGTTATTTGTCCTTTATTTTCAAAGAGTACCGATGACATCACAGGTAATGCCTTGCAAGTGAACTGGATTGGGAAGTAGAGTTGCACAAAGTTGTCCATCTCACTGTCTTCTAGATTCATTGAAGTCCAGTGAAAAAAGTCAAGATGACTGGTGACGGCCCATGATGCAGCAGATGACCAGGCTGTTTTCCATATCTCACCAAGCCCTAAGTGTTCCATAGAACTTTTTTCAGCAACTTCGTGGCCATTGGAACAAATTGTTCTTATCCTTCCATTCTACCAGGAAAAATCTTCATGTGCTTGGGGTAGACACCCCTCTAACTCACTGATGGGGTTTGAGACCCATCTGTTACCCTCAACTTGGTTTAGGTCATCTGCAAAGATGGTTTTACTGGGGTGTGGCCATTGTGCATGCTCCAGCTTCTTGGGGCCACAGGTGAACACCAAAGGTGGATGAGCAGCCTTGAAAAGGGAGCAAACCATAATATCAGAGGTGCTCGTCCTCCCTGAGCTCCCCATACACATGGTAGACATGCAATAAATGATAGTTGACTGGCTGAATACTAATATGAATGAGTACAAATAGTGCTCTTTTACCGCTAGAAATGTGAAAATTAGGCCCAGAGAGATGGAATGATTTCACGTAGTTAGTTAGTGACTACTGGCAGCAGACTCTCTTTTAATGGGCAGGAGGGATGATGTAACCATAGGCTTCACAACTATTTGCTCAGGATTTTGTTTTAGGGATATATCCTTGAACCCGAAATGCCAGAATAGAGTTATAATCCTCAAGGATGGGCAAGGCTACAGATTGCCCTCTTCATAGGTTGTAGGGCCTGCATGTTTCCTGCTTCATACAACTTCTGATCAAAGTGTTTTAGTTTATATATATATACATATATGTGTGTAGATGTATGTATATATGTATGTACATGTATGTGCCAGACTCTGTGCTATGCATTGGAGGAAAAGAAAGGCAAAAGATAATTCTCTGCTTTCAATGAATTCACTGTCTAATGAGGAAAGTAACACATAAGCAACCACGTACAAACAAGCTATTTGTAGGAGATGCTGGAGATGATGAGTAGAGGCTAATTCAACAATTAAATAATTAGTAGAGGAATGACAAAGTCATTCCCAAACAAGAAGCATTGGCCCATTCAAACTCAGCCTAAGGGGCTGTTGTTGAGTCATTTCGGTCATGTCCTACTCTTTGTGACCTCATTTGAGACTTTCTTGGAAGAAATATTGGGATGGTTTGTTATTTCCTTCTCATTTGACAGATTAGGAAACTGAGGCAAACAGGGTTAAGTGACTTGTCCAGGGTCACACAGCTAGTAAGTATCTGAGACTGGGTTTGAACTCATGAGAATGACTCTTCTTGATTCCAAGCCCAGTGCTCTATGCACTATGGCACCACCTAGCTGTCCTCTAAGGGGCTGACAGTGGAAGGGCTATTCCACATTTAGTCCTTTCTCAGAATACAGGAAGAAAGTAGCTCAACTTAGAACCCCATGACTGAGTAGATGCAGAATCCAAGGTGATTCCAGGAAAGCAAGGAAGTAGGCTTTTTAGTTTTAAATTCTTTCCCTACTTAAGGCAACGCTATCTTTAGCAGGGCTGGCTTTTGAAAATCTCATTGAATGGTTTTTTCAGTACAAGTGATTAAAGAAAAAAAAAGGTTTTTTTTTTCTTTTGCAGGAATTTATTCCATTTGGTCTCAAGTTTCATTATAAACGGGTTTTCTTTCATTCTTTCTTTTTTTGCACAATTTATTCTTCATACCAGAAATGTGCAGAGAATGTCTCCTGACCATATTTCCACACTAGTCTCAGCTCGCTGCCAGTTTTCCTGTATACTTAGCCCCTAACGATGATCTTCTGCTCCGAGTTGAAACCCAACACTGAGCTGCTAATCTGTTGGATTGTGCAAGGTCTTAGAAGCAAACACCTTTGGTGGCTAGGGCAGGAATGAGATCAAGAGCTGTCTGTTCTCTGTTCTCCTTTGCTACGGCAGCTTTAGGAGCTGACAGTCAATGGTTGTAGATATTTCCTAATGAATGACAGCTTAGGCTCATAGTTTGTTAGTCCTAGAAGGGATCAAAGGATCATAGATTTATTTAGGAAAGGAGCCTTAGAAGCCTTCTAGTAAAAAATCTCTCATTTTACAGGAGAGGAAACTGAGGCCCCCAAATGTGAAACAGCTTGCCAGAAGTCATATAAGCAACAGAACTAGGACCCAGGCCCTCTAATTCCAAACCAATGTGGACCACCTCTGCCAATTAGAATCAGAGTTTTTTGAGAGCAGGCCCTGTCTTGCTTTTCTATTTATATGCATTTGGACCATAGTAAATACTTACCAAATGTTTTTTCTATTCCATTCCATCCCATTTGACATATGAAGAAATAGAGGTCCAGAGAGGGAAAATGATTTGCCCAAGGTCACATAGCTAATTAATGGTGCAGCAGGAACTAGAACTCTAGTTTGTTGACTCACAGGTCAATATCCTGCTTACTATATTTGGCCAGATGGACAAAATCCAATCTTCAGTAATTCCCAGGTCTCCACTGATTCATTAGGTTCAGTGATCACCCCTTATGTTCTCCTTTTATATAACCTCTTTTTTTTTTATTTTTGGAGGGGGAAGACAGGGCATTTGGGGTTAAGTGACTTGCCCAAGGTTACAAGGCTAGTAAGTGTTAAGCGTCTGAGGCTGGATTTGAACTCTGGTCCTCCTGACTCCAGGGCTGGTGCTCTATTCAATGTGCCACCTAGCCACCCCTTTATGTAATCTTTTAAAAGATTTAATGAATGATTGTTACTTCTGAAATAAAGACATGAAAATGAATGGGTAGGGGGCAGCTAGATGGCACAGGAGTCAGGAAGATCCCTCTTCCTGAGTTCAAATAAGACACTTACTAGCTCCGTGACCCTGGGCAAGTCACTTTAACCCTGAGTTTCCTCATCTATAAAATGTGCTGGAGAAGGAAATGGCAAACCAGTCCAGTATCTCTGCCAAGAAAACCCCAAATGGGTTCATGAAGAGTCAGAGACCACTGAAAAAATGACAAGGGATCAGGGTTCTCCCACCTCCTGAATGTGTGACTTTGGACCAGTCACCTCACCTCTTTGGCATCCAGTCTTCTCTTCTGTAAAATGAGATTGAACCAAATAGCCTCTGACATCCTGTCCAGCTCCCAATCTATGAATTTGATCTCAAGTGCCAGAAATAGATAGCTACCTTCCGCTCTTTCCCTGCCTACCCTTGGACAGAGGAGCTATTGAGTAAAGATCAGAGACTGAAATAGGCATGGGGGAAGGGGGAATAAATCGCTCTTTGATAATTGAAAACAGATGCTGTTGCATCTCTCCCTTTTCCAGAATAGAGGGGCAGACATGACCTTCACATCCACAGATTTTCTTATTTCATGTGGCATCTCCAAAAGTGTTTTAACTTTAGTCAGAACCACCCCTGAAGTAGCTGATTCTAATTTTTCTATTCAATTTAATAAATACTTATTAAGTACTCTCGTTACACACAGAGTACAGGCCTGGGTGAGGTATAAAGTTTAGATAAGAGAAGACCCTCTCCCTCAGGGAACTGCTTTTTTTTTTTTTAGTTCTTCAAACTGTTTTTATTTTTTATTTTTTATTTTTTTTATATTTATTTTATTAAATTTTTTTTGAGTTACATATTTTCTCCCTGTCTCTCCCCCGCCCACCGCCCCAAAACAGCCATGCCAGTGTTTCCCCCCTCCCCCAGTCTATTCTCTCCTATGTCACTTTTCCGTAGGGCAGGATGGATCTCCCAACTGCAGTGCCTGTGTATCTCAAGTTCCAGTTGGATGTAGTCAATAATAATAATAATAATAATTGCATATATGTATATATATATACACATATATACATATATATATATATATATATACATATACATACAAAGATAGATAGATACACATTCATAACATTTGATTATGGAACT
>JAQQSU010011169.1:0-12239 GCA_028627135.1 Pseudochirops cupreus
CAGCTTTCTCCTTCCTTTATAATCTTTTTTGTGCTAGCTTTGTTTCTAAAGAGACTTTTCAATTTAATGCAATCAAAACCGTCCATTTAGCATTTCATAATGTTCTCTATCTCTTGTTTGGTTGTAAATTCTTCCATTCTCCATAGATCTGACAGGTAAACTATTCCTTGCTCTCCTGGTTTCCTTATAATATCAGTCTTTATATCTAAATCAGGTACCCATTTTGCCTTTATCATGGTATAGTGTGTAAAATGTTGGTCATTGCCCACTTTCTGCCATAATATTTTGCAGTTTTCCCAGCAGTTTTTGTTATATAGTGAGTTCTTATGCCAGAAGCTGGAGTCTTTGAGTTTATCAAATAGCAGATTTTATTCATGTCTTTAACATTGTTCTTGTTTATTTTTTGGTTAGATTTTTTTTGTTGAGAGAGGGGGAGGTTGAGGTCCCCCAATACTATAGTTTGGTTATCTATTTCCTCCTGCAACTCCCTTAACTTGTCCTCTAAGAGTTTGGATGCTATGCCACTCAGTGTTTATATATTTAAAATTGATATTACTTCATTGTCTATGGTCACTTTTAGCAGGATGTAGTTTCCTTCTTGCTTTTGCTTTGTCTGAGATCAGGATTGCTACCCCTGCTTTTTTTCACTTCAGTTGAAGTATAATCTATTCTCCTCCAGACTTTTACCTTTACTTTGTGGGTATCCTTCTGCTTCATATGTATTTCTTATAAACAACATATTGTAGGATTATGGTTCTTATTCCACTCTGCTATCTGCTCCAGTTTCATGGGAGAGCTCATCCCATTCACATTCACAATTATGATTGCTATCTGTGTCTTTCCATCCTATTTTTCTCATTTATGCTTTTTCTCTCTCCTTTTCCACTTCCCTCCTCACTAGAGTTTTGCTTTTGACACTGCCTCCTACAGTCTATCCTCCCTTAGCCTCCTCCCTTTTCTTCCCCTTCACCCTTACTACTTCTTAATTCCCTTCTATTCATACCCTCCCTTTTCTTTCTCCTTTCCCTTCCTACTTCTTATAGTGTAAGTTACATTTCTATGCCTAACTGATTATGTTGTTCCTTCTTTGAACCAAATCTGATGAGAGTAAGATTCAAAGAATGCTCATTTCCCTCCCTTCTTTCCTTCTACTGTAAGAGGCTTTTTTGTCTTTTCAGTTCACCTGCTCACCTCTTCCTTTCCTCTTCTCCCATTACAATCCCTTTTCAGCACTTAATTTTGTGGGTTTTTTTTAATCTTCAGGTCAAAGTACTTATATCCACATCCTCTGTCTAAGCATACTCCTTTTAAATAGCATTATAATAATACAATTCTCAAGAGTTATAAATGTCATCTTCCACCATAGGGATGTAAACAGTTTGCCATTATTAATAACATGGGTTTTTTTGGTTTTTTTTTCCTTTCCTGCTTACTTTTTTAAGCCCTCTTGGGTCTTGTATTTGAAGATCAAATTTTCTGTTGAGCTCAGGTCTTTTCATCATGAAGATCTGGAAGTCCTATACTTCATTGAATGTCTATCTCCTCCCCTGAAAGATTATGCTTGAGAAAGCTAGATGGTGCAGTGAGTAGAGCAGTGGCCCTGGAGTCAGGAGGACCAGAGTTCAAATCTAGCCTCAGACATTTAACACTTACTAGCCATGTGACCTTGGGCAAGTCACTTAACTCCAATTGCCCTTCCTTCCTCCCTTCAAAAAGCAAAAAAAAAATGTTAAGAATGATTATGCTTAATTTTGCTGGGTAGTTGATGCTTTATTGTAATCTGAGTTCATTTGTCTTATGGAATATCATATTCCATGCCCTCGAATCTTTGCATATAGGAGCCACAAGGTCCTGCATAATCCTGACTCTAATTCCATGATACTTAAATTGCTGGTTTGGGGGTTGTGGTTTTTTGGCTGCTTGCAGTATTTTCTCTTTGACCTAGTAATTTAGGAATTTGGTTACAATATTCCTTCCCATTTTCAATTTGGGATCTCTTTCAGGGGGTGATTGATGTGTTCTTTCAAGGTCTATTTTACTTTCTGGTTCTAAGACCTCAGGGCAATTCTCTTTGATGATTTCCTGAAAGATGAAAGCTGATTTCCAGGCTCTTTTTTTCACCATGGCTTTCAGATATACCAATAAATTTTTAAATTGTCTCTCCTGGATCTATTTTCCAGGTCAGTTGGGATATTTTATATTTTCTTCTATTTTTAAAATTCTTTTGTTTCAGTTTGAATGATTCTTGATGTCTCAGAGTTGTTAGCTTCTACTTGCCTAATTCTAATATTTAAGGCATTGTTTTCTTTTATTAGATTTTGCACCTCCTTTTCCATTTGATTCATTTTACTTCTTAAGGCACTATTCTCTTTAGTGTGTTTTTGTGTTTCTTTTTCCATTTAGCCAATTCTACTTTTTAAGGACTTGCTCTCTACAGTCAATTTTTGTTCTTCCTTTTCCAAGCTATTGACTATCTCGTGCATATCTCTCACATCTTTTCCTGATCTTTTCTCTACCTTTCTTATTTGCCTTTTAAAATCCTTCTTGGGCACTTCCAAGAAGGCTTTTTGGACTTGGACCAGTTCAATATTCCCCTTTGAGGTCTCAGACAATGTTGTCCTCTTCTGAATCTGTATCTTGATCTTTCCTCTCCCCATGATAAGAATCAATGGTCATTTTTCATTTCTGCTTTATTCTTATGGTGTTTGCCTAATTCTTGACATTGTGAGTTGAGCTCTCCTCCTGGAGTGCTAGGGGCATTGACTCAGACTTCTTATGCTCACTTCCCTGGACCTGGTCACTGACTTTGTGTGCTAGGGATTCAGGTGCTGGCATCTGGAGGCTCTAGGAGTCTGGCTGCTTACCTAGTGCTGAGCTGGGATCCAGTAACACTGGAGCTCTCAGGGTCAGAGTAAGGAGTCTGGCCCATGGGGGATGCCTGCTCACTGGAGCCTTGAACTGATTCCTCCTCATCCTGCCCCTGGGGCACTGGAGGTGGTTGCCAGAAGCAACAGTCATTGCAGCAGCAGGGCAGCTGCTTCTGGGACTCTAGGCCCACAGATAATGAGGGGACCAAGTGGCTGACCAGAGGGCAGTTATAGTAATCCCTTTGCTGGCCCTGAGGCAGGATTCTCTTGCTTTGCCTTGCTTGGATCTAGGTGGCAGTCTTGGGTGGCAGCCCTGGGGTGAGGAGGAGAACTGACATGGCAGACTCTGTTGACGCTGTGGAGAGGCAGCCCTCCTCACAATTCTGAGCCAGGTGCCTAGAAGAGATTCAGACAACAGCTGTGCAAAACCCCAGAAATTTGGGACACAGCACTCTCCACTCTGAAAGCAGAGTTATACCATGACAAAGAGCTCAAAACTCAAGTAATTGGCTGGCAAGATAAGTAAACAGAGGAAGAGAAATCAGACTATAGAATCGTTCTTTAGTGACAAAGAAGATCAAAACATAGAACCGGAAGACAAAAAAAGCTGAAAGTCCTGCATCAAAAGCCTCCTAGAAAAATATTAATTGGTCACAAGCCATGGAGGAGGTCAAGAAGGACTTTGAAAATCAAGTAAGAGAAGTAGAGGAAAAATTGGGAAGAGAAATGAGAGTGATAAAAGAAGATCATGAAAAATGAGTCAACAGTTTGTAAAAGGAGATCCAAAAAAATACTGAAGAACAAGTGGGATTCAATATCCCACTACTTTTCAGCTACTTATTGAAGTTACTGATGAATTAGGTAGGAATAAAGTTAGTCAGCTGTCATCCACTACAACTGTAATAATTCATATGTTGCCCTGAACTAACACTCAGACAACTACGGTCACAAAAACAACAATTACAACAATTACAGTAAGGAATTAGTGATGAAATAGAACTCCAGAGTAGTATGAATTAGTCTATGGGAAGCATAAAGCATTGGCAAAGTCCAACAGGAGTTATTCTTATTTTTTGGCTCTAAAAGACATGAATGAAGTAATTATTTCAATCTACTTGGATTTTCTTCAACAAGTACAGTAGCTATCAGTCATTAATTGGGTCTCAAGATAAATGCCCTGGTAATGTTACCCTGAATTGTTCTCCACCATATGCCTTCACTATGAATTCATGTAATAAGCCTTACGGTGTTTTTTGAGTTCCGATTACACAGTGGAATTTTTATGACCAAAAATGCTCGAATGCACTCTATTCTACTTGTGAATGGGGATTTCTTTTATGTAAACATAAAAGCAAAGTAATTTTAGTATAGAAAAGAAAGGAATCTGCTGGATAAGATGAGATGGAGTGGGGCCACTTGCTTGTAGAGGGGTTTGCTTTTTCCAAGGAGAAGAGCTACCTCTTCTGTGAACTCAAGAGCCTTGGCAAATCCCACTGGTTTTTCCAATGCCCCTGAGATCAATATATATCAATACTCTTATTTATTTGCTTGTTCATTCACTCATTTGTTGGAGGTGGGAACATGGTCAGATACGAATTTTATGAAGATCACTTTAGCAGCTCAGTGAAGGACAGGGAAGAGTCAGAGAGATTCGTGGCCGCGAGACCGAACAGCAGGCTTTTGCAATAGTGCAGGTGTGAGGTGATGACGGCCTTCACCAGGGTGGCGAAGGGTTATTAATTTATTTATATATTTGGGGGCTGTTTATTAATTTGTTTTGTTCCTTATTGACACGCTTATTTATTCAATTCTTTTTAAAAATATTTCTTTTTTTAGTTTTATTTATTTTTATATTTTTGCTTTGTGGAGGGGGAAGGTAAGGCAATTAGGGTTAAGTGACTTGCCCAAGGTCACGCGACCAGTTTTTTGTTTAAGTGTCTGAGGCCGGATTTGAACTCAAGTCCTCCTGACTTCAGGGCCAGTGCTCTAGTCACTGCACCACCTAGCCGCCCCTTATTTATTCATTTCTTTACCTATTTATCTATCTATTATTTTTTAAGATGATTTCTAACGCAGTCAATGCTGAGTCTGTCTCTCTGCAACTGAGTAGGCTTGGAGAGCTATCTGAGGATTTACTGTTACAGATCCAGCTAAAAGAAATGTTTTTCATACACTGGATCTTTGTGCCCCCTCTCCAGGAGTACACTGGTAAATATTTAACAACTAGATCTCCAAAAAATGCACACCCATCAGAGTTTTAATTTTGATCTGTATTAGTAACATCTTTTCCATCACTCTTAAATCAAGAAAATGGACAAAACAATACATCAAAATCTGATTTGTAGCATTTACCAATTTCTTAAGTATGAATGCTAACACTAAAAATTTAACAATTGGCCAGTAGGAGCTGGCTTCAACACATTCCTAACTCTCTCCTTCCATAGGTTTGTCACACCTTATGACCCAATCTGTTTCAGGGATGAATAAAATGTGCCTTTTCCCTCTCAGAACTGGACAAATCTAGCCACAAAATAAACAAGAAAGAATTTGAGGAGATGAATACAATCTTAGAAAAGTTAGATATGATAGACCTCTGGAGAAAATAGAATTGAAATAGGAAGAAATATACCCTTTTTCTCAATGGTACATGGTACCTACAGAAAAATTGACTGTGTATTAGGGGATAAAAACCTCACAGACCAATACAGAAAGTCAGAAACATTAAATGCATACTTTTCAGATCATGATGCAATAAAAATTATGTGAAATAAAGGGGTAGGGAAACATAGACTAAAAATTAATTGTGAGCTAGATAACGTAATCATAAAGAATGAGCCAAACAACAAATAATAGAACCAGTCAGTAATTTCAAACAATAGAATGACAATAATTAGACAATATATCAAAACTTATGGGATAGAATCAAAGCAGTTCATATGGGAAATTTTATAATCTCTTAAGGTTTACGTGAATCAAATGATGACAGAGGAGATCAATGAAGGGGGCATACAACTAAAAAAGCTAGAAAAAGAACAAATTTTAAATCCCCGGTTAAATGCCAAATAAGTAATACTGAAACTCAAAGGAGAGATTAATAAAATTGAAATTAAAAAACTATTGAGAAGGTCCAGAATGAGGCAAAAGCAAGGTGGTGGAAAAAAGGCAGGCACTAACCGGAGTTCTCTCCCAAACCCTCCCAAATACCTTTTTAAATGACTCTAAACAAATTCTAGAGAAGCAGAACCCACAAAAAGATAAAGTGAAATGAATTCCCAGCCCAAAACAACCTGAAAGGCTGGCAGTAAAGGTCTATTGCACTAGGGTGAGAGAGGAGCACAGGCCAACAAAGGCCACATCAGCCTAGACTTGGCCCCAGAAAACCAGGAGCAGACCTTGGGAGTGATATAATCAGCAGTGGCGGTGGCAGTGGCAGCCACTGATCCTGGAGCTCTCATTCTACAGATAGTAAGGGAGTAGAAAAGCTGGTGAGGAGATCACAGGGGTCTTTTTGTAGCACTGAGGCAACACTCTATTGCTTTGTCCATACTCAGATCCAGATCATAGCTCTGAGTGGCAGTCCCAGGGCAAGGAGAAACACTAGCAAAGCAGACCTTAAGGAGGCCACAGTGGAGGCGGGACACTCCTCACAGTTCCAGGGCAGAAAAGAGTGTCTGTGGTGGCTCACAGACCAGAACATGGGCCAAGAGAGTAGTAAACATCTCTCCTTGTGTCATGCCACCTTGAAAGAACTGAAAACTAACAGGTACCTAGAAGCATCTCTGAAAACAGCTGAATAAAACCACAGTTTAGGACAATGCACTCTCCACCCTAAAAGCAGAATTGGTTACAGTCCATAGAGGAGCTTAAGAAGGATTTTGAAAACCAAATAAGAGAAGTGGAGGAAAAATTGAGAAGAGAAATGAGAATGATGCAAGAAAGTCATGAAAAGAGAGTCAACAACCTCACTGAAGAAAATAACACCTTAAAAAATAGAATAACTCAAATGGCAAAAGAGGCCCAAAAAGCCAATGAGGAGAAGAATGCCTTAAAAAGCTGACTTCACCAGATGGAAAAAGAATCTCAAAAGCTTACTGAAGAGAGTAATTCCTCCAGAATTAGACTGGAGCAAATGGAAGCTAACAACTTTGTGAGAAATCAAGATATTGTTAAACAAATCCAAACAAATGGAAAAAATAGAAGGCAAGGTGAAATATCTCATTGAAAAAACCACTGACCTGGAAAATAGATCCAGGAAAGACAATTTGAAAATTATTGGACTGCCTGAAAGCCATGATCAAAAAAAGAATCTAGAAATCATCCTTCAAGAATGTATCAACAATGCAATATTCACAATGCCTCCAGTAACTATAAATATGCTGATAGGGTTATTAATCACAAAATGTAACAGGCTCTCTACATAGCAAATATAGCTACAATATTTATTCAGATACCAGAAAACTGAGTTGCCAAACCAGAAAGTCAAAGCCATCAAAGTAGTTATGAAGTTGGCACATGTAGTTAATGTAGTAAACACCCACATTCTCAAGCCTTCAAAACAGGACAGGGTACCTCAGGCAAAGATCCTCCTCTCCTCACTCAGGGCAACTGCTCAGCATCCATGGAGCTTGCTCCCAGCAGTTGCCTCCTCCCTCCCTCACAGTTCCCATCCCTGGCAGTCCTCAGCAGGAGTCCTTAGCAGAGATTCTGGCTGGCTCAAAAAAGGAGTTCAAGCCACAGTGGCTTCCAGTAAACACACAGGGACTCTACCTTGGCTCTGGCTTTTTCTCTCTCCACCCCTTCCTGCTATGTCAGCAAGTTCTAGGGGCATGGGAGATCTTAAAATCCTATAACCATTACATTCAACCCCAAGATCTTCCATGCCCCTTACTTGGCAAAAATATATTAACAATACATTTCACTGCATAGGTTAACAAGGATAGCACATAATCAACACAGAAAATAATATTTTAGCATGGAGCTTGAGCACAAGAGGCCAATGTTATGGGAATCTGAAGATCTTCCCTGTCCCTAGGCCCTTTGATAGGCTTAAGTGGCCCTGAGAACCTTCCCTGATTTGAAAATATACTCTGCCCCCTAATAGGCTGAATGTGGCCACATGGAGCCTGTGGCAGGAAGCTTGTTTTTCAGGAATGCCCGTACCTTATTACTTTGTGATTGGGCAGTGGGTCAAGAGGGTTGTGACATTCTATGATCCAGGAAAAGGCTGGATACTCTGATGTGAGTTTTTGCTTTGGGGCTCACTTTGGAAAGAGTCATGTGATTTGGCCAGACAAGACTCTGGGCAGCCATTGAGCCCTCCAGCTTTGAAAACCCAAATGTTGATGCTTCCCTCTCTGGTAACTAACTAGATATGGATGTAATGGTCAGACAGCTGGAAGCCCATCTGCTGATCTATTTCTTTGTCTGCTTGTAACTTCTGTTTGTATTCTCTGAAGTTCAGGGTGTTGACTTTTCCCCCTGAACTAGGTAAATGATACATGTTTGATTGATTAAAGTGAGATTGTTAGCCCATTTTGAGTTGCTTTCCTTTAGAAAAGCAGATCTAAGAACCTGTGCTAGCAGCCATCCTGTGTATGCTATGGTGCTTGCTGATAAAAAGAAATTCTCAAGGAAAATCACCCTGATATTTTAGAACCAGAGAGCAAAATAGAAATTGAAAGAATCTTGATCACCTCTTGAAATAGATCCCAAAATGAAAACTCCTAGGAATGTTATAGCCAGATTCTGGAGTTCCCAGATCAAGGAGAAAATATTACAAGCTGCCAAGAAGAAACAATTTGAATATTGTGGAAACACAATCAGGATAATGCAGAATCTAGCAGCTTCTACATTAAGGGATCAAAGAGTCTGCAATATGATATTCTGGAGATCAAAGGATCTAGGATTAAAACCAACTATCACCTACCCAGAAAAACTGAATATAATGTTTCAGGGGAAAATATGATCATTCAATGAGGTGGAGGACTTTCAAGCACTCTTGAGGAAAAAACCAGAACTGAATAGAAAATTTGACATTCAGACACAAGGAACTTATCAAAGTTGAACTATTTACATGCCTAAATGGAAAAATGAGAATTGTAACTTATGAAACTTTTCTCAGCATGAGGATAGTTGAAGGGAATATAAAGGTATACACACACACACACATACACACACATGTCTATGTAGGAAGGTATGTATGTATATGAATACATATATGAGTGTGTGTATATATGTGTATAGGTATACATAGACAGAGGGCACAGGATCAATTGAATAGGAAGGGATGATATTTAAAAAATGAAATTGAGAAGTGGGAGAGGAACATAATGAGAGGAGACAGGGAGAGACAGAATGGGGTTAATTATCTTATATAGAAGAAGCAAGGGATAACTGATACAATGGAGGAGAAGAACAGGGAGGCAAAAGGGAATGGGTCAACCTTACTCTCATTGAATTTGGCTTAGGGAGGGAAATGACATACACTCTAAATTGGGTATCTTGCCCTACAGGAGAGTAGGGGGGAAGGGGATGAGGGAGGGCATGATTGAGGGGAGGGCAGGTTGGGAGGAGGGTTGTTAGAAGCACACAATTTTGTAAAGGGACAGGAGCAAAGTAGAGAATAGAACAAGTGGGGAGAGGGCTACGACGGAGGGAAATATAGTCAGTCTTTCATAATGTGTCCATTGTGGAGATGTTTTATATAAATATACATATATGGCCTATATTGAATTGCTTGTCTTCCCATTGGGGGGAGGTGTGATGAGGAAGGAAGGGAGAGAATTTAGAATTTAAAGCTTTAAAATCAAATGTTTAAAAAAATTGTACATATATTATTATTATTATTATTATTATTATTATCATTATCATTATTGTTTACATGCAACTGGGAAATAAGATATACAGGTACTGGGGTAGGGAGATTCATCTCGCCCTACTGGAAAGTCAGAGGGGTGATGGGGGAGGATATAAGGGAGAGCAGACTGGGGGAGGGGATATAAAGTGGGATTTCTGTTTTGGGGTGGTGGGTAGGAGAAAGACAGGGAGAAAAATTGTAACTCAAAATCTCGTGGATGTGAATGATGTAAACTAAAAATAAGCAAGAGTTAATTTTTAAAAAATAAAGAACAATGAATTCCAACACTATATAAACTATTTGGAAAGGCAGACGAAGAGAGAGTCCAACTAAATTCTTTGTATGACACAAATATGGTGCCAATACCTAAACCAGGAAGAGTCAAAACAGGCAAAGGACATTATAGACCAATTCCCCTAGTCAATTTTTATGGAAATTTTTAAAATAAAACATTATCAAAAAGATTAGAGCAACTTATCTCAAGGATTATTATCTATGACAATCTGACCAGGTAGGATTTATACCAGTAATGCAGAGCCGGTTCAATATTAGGAAAACTGCTAGTATACTTGATCATATGAACAACAAAACTAACATAAATCATAGAATTATCTTAACAGAGGCAAAAAAAAAAGCTTTTGACAAAAGCAGCACCCATTCCTATTAAAAACCCCAGAGTACATAGTAATAAATGGAGTTTCTCTTAAAATGATTGCTAGTATCTATCTAAAACCATCAGTAAGCATTGTATGTGATGAGGCTAAGCTAGAAGCTTTCCCAGTAAGATCAGGGGTGAAGCAAGGATATCCATTATCACCAATATTATTCAACAGTGTTCTAGAAGTATTAGCTTTAGTGATATAAGAAGAAAAAAATTGAAGGAATTAGAATAGGCACTGAGGAAACAAAACTCTTAGCAGATGATATGGTGATATACTTAGAGAATCCTAGAGAATCGACTAAAAAACTAATTGAAATAATTAACAACTTTAGTATAGGTGCAGGATATAATATAAACCCACATAAGTCATCAGCACTTCTATATATTACTGCCAAAATCCAGCAGCAAGAGATAGAAAGAGAAACTCCATTTAAAATAACTGTAGAAAATACAAAATATTTGAGAGTCTACCTGCCAGTACAAACCCAGGAACTATATAAGCACAATTACAAAATACTTTTCACACAAACAAAGTCAGATCTAAATAATTGGGAAAATATCAATTGCCCATGAACGTACTGATCTAATACAATAGAAATGGAAATTCTACCTAAATTAATTTACCTATTCAGTGTCATCCAATTAAACTACCAAAAAGTATTTTAAAGATATAAAAAATAATGAATTTCATCTTGAAGAGTGAAATGTCAAGAATATCAGGGAAATTAATGGGGAAAATGCAAAAAAAGTTACCAAATATAAACTTATATTATAAAACGACAATCATCAAAACTATTTGGTAAAGGATAAGAAACAAAATGGTGGATTAGCAGAATAGGTAGGTACACAAGGCAGAGTAGTCAATGGCTATAGTAATCTATCATTTGATAAACCCAAAGACCCCAGCTTCTTGGATAAGTACTCACTATTTGACGGAAACTGCCAGGAAAACTAGAAAATGATAAGGCAGAAATTAAACATAAACCAACATCTTACACTGTATACCAAGATAGGGTCAAAATGGGTAGATGATTTAAAAGTAAAGAGTGATACCATAAGCAGATTATTAGAGCAAAGAATAGTTTCCCTGTCAGATCTATGGGAAAGAGAAGAATTTGTGATCAAATGAGAGATAGAGAACAATATGAAACGCAAATTGGATAATTATGATTAAATTTAAAAGGTTTTGCACAAAGTCAGTGCAACCAATATTAGAAGATAAACAGAAAGCTGTGAAACATTTTTATTGCCAGTATTTCTGAAACAGGCCTCATTTCTCAGCTGTAGAGAGAATTGAGTCAAATTTATAAGAAAACAAGTAATTACCCAATTGATATATAGTCAAAGGATATGGACAGGCAGTTTTCAGATGAAGAAATTAACCTTATCTATAGTTATAATAAAAATGCTCTGAATCACTATTGATTAGAGAAATGCAAATTAAAACAACTCTGAATTACAGAGCTATCAGATTGGCTAATATGACAGAAAAGGAAAATATCAAATATTGGAGATGTGGGAAAATTGGAAAACTAAAGCCTTATTGGTCGAGTTGCAAATTGATCCAACTGTTCTGGAGAGAAATTTGAAACTATGCCCAAAGGGCTATATACCTGTGCATAACCATTGATCCAACAATATCACTACTAAGTCTTTATTTCAAATAGCTCATAAAAAAGATAGAAGGACCCACATGTACAAATATATTTATAACAGTTCTTTTGGTAGTAGCAAAGAATTGCAAGTTGAGGGGATGCCTATCAATTAGGGAATAGTTCAGTGGTGCTTAACCTTCCTGATGCTGCGGCCCTTTAATAGTCATATGTAGGCTTGTCTGCATGTGGGTGGACCCTCC
>JAQQSU010001117.1:0-15035 GCA_028627135.1 Pseudochirops cupreus
TCCCGAGAGTCAGTGGTTATTGTGATCTCAAGATATCAAGACAAATAGTACCTTTATTTAGGTGGGGGGGGGGGCATACTTTTGTTTTGAAAGTACTCTATGACTTAAAAAGAGAGTCTGTTGGAAAAATGACAAAAGACTCCACGTTGGCATGCACTATCAAGGGATCCTATAATGGTTTCTTGTCAGTGGAACAAGTCATTTCCCACCCATTCTACTTAATAGTGAGGTAGGTGGATCATAATGAAGTTCATTTATTGGAGAAGGAGGGATAGAATTGGTCTCTTCTTGCTTCAGATAGCCAGTGGGCTGAAGGTGAGGGCAGAATATGTGTTTCATCTTACTTTTCTTAAAAACCGAAAGTCCTTTCTGGAGTTTTTATATGGTCCTTTTCAATTTTCTTCCACCTTAAACCTCCCTTTTCCCACTTGCCCAATATATACTCTGCAATCCAGTAACACTGGCTTCCTTCTGTTCCTTGAACACAACACTCTATCCTCAGACTCCGGGTATTTTCACTGTCCCCTGTGGATGGAATGCTTTCCTTACTCATCTCTATCTCCACCTTTCCTGGCTTCCTTCAGGTCCCAGCTAAAATCCTGCCTTTTGCAAGAAGCCTTTCTTAATCCCCTTAATGCATGAATTCCCTCTGTTAATTATCTCCAATTTATCCTATATATCTTGTTTGCACACAGCTGTTTTCATGTAGTCTCTCTCATTAGAGTACAAGATCCTTGAAAATAGACTGTCTTTTGCCTTTCTTTGTATCCCCGGGGCTTAGCACGGTGCCTGGAATATAGCAGAGGTTCAATAAATGCCTACTGACTGACTGGTTTTGAAGCTTTAAACCAGCTTATCATCAAAAAGTTCATACTAACAAAAACACCCTGCTCATTCATAGCCTTGGACAACTTCTTTTGAGGACTAATTCTTCCTTCCTACAGATAAGAATTCCACAGTCGGCTCCGAAACTGAATTAGTGAGTGCAGGATAGAGGGAAACACAATTCTAAAAGTCTGTTGCAAGCCTGACTGTGACCAGTGATGATGGCTTATGAGATGTCCCTATAAGCAGAAGAATTGTCATATACTCAAATGTTCTGGCACTCTTACAAGTCAAGCAATTTTTTCAAAATCATAGATCTTGAAAATGGAAGGAACATTAAGATATGATTTAGCACTGCCCCCAGCTAGAAGGTATAATGAATAGAATGGTGGGTGGGCCTGGAGTCAGGAAGACTTGAGTGTAAATCTAGTCTCAAATTCCTAGCTGCGTCATCCTGAGCAAAGCATTTAATTTCTATCTACCTCAGTTTCTTCAGCTACAAAATGGGGATCATAATAGCACCTCCTCCCAGGGTTGTGGGGAACAAATGAGATAATATTTCCAAAGCACTTAGCATAGTACCTGGAACGCAGTAGGCGTTTAATAAATACTTGTTCCTTCCACCCTCTTCACTATCACTTGTTATGATTTCCTCTTATTCATACTAAGCAACTATGGACTTAATAGTGACAGTCATGGGTAGCTAGGTGGCACAGTGAATAGAGTACCAGCCCTGGAGTCAGGAGGACCTGAGTTCAAATCCAGCCTCAGACACTTAACACAAAAAAACTAGCCATGTCACCTTGGGCAAGTCAATTAACCCCAACTGCCCTACCTTCCCTCCTCCAAAAAGAAAAACAAAAAAATAGTGACAATTATTTTTTAAAGGTCACGATTCCCAGGTTTGGAAGGGAGAAGGGAAGATTCAGATTACGTAAGCCCAAATAAGTCTTCTTATTATAGGAAGAAAGAAACATGATACAATGGAAAGAAAAGTGAATTTTGAGTTATAAGGCTTAGATTTGAATTCCAAATCTGCTACTTAGTACCTGTGTAACCTTTGGTAAGTAACTTCACCTCTATGGGCCTTGATTTCACCATAAATAAAACAAAGATTGGACTAAAGAATTTCTAAGTTTTCTTTAATCTTTAAATGCACAGCATCACTCATGATTCTGTGATCTTATGATCACAGGAAGGCCCTGCAGACTACAGAGAATTCTTCCTCCAGGAGGAAAACCCATTAAAGGCAATGCCATTTGACTCAGTAGGTCAATCCCATTCTTGGCATCCTTGTTGCCCTTAAATAAATCATGAAGTGCATGAAAAATGTTAGCATCACCTGCCAAATCGATGCTTTCTAAAGTCAGGAAAATGAAGAGATTCAACAAAGCCCTTCTTTCTAGGGGAGACTGGATGGCTTATTTACATCTCAAAAGGTTATGGTGGGTATAGATTGAAAATTGTTCCCACTTCTGTACTCACCTTATTAGCCCACGATACACGATATACTCACACCATCTGCCAGGATCTGTGCTGTCAATGTCCTAATCAACAGCAGGTGGTCAGGTTCAGGGAGAGGGGAGGAAGGGGAGATGGGAGAAATGGTTATATCTTAAGCAAAAGAAAAGAAAAATGTCCAAGGTCCTAAATTAGCAGTGAACTGCTTGAATAAGAACAAAGTCATAAATATTCACACTTCAAGGACAATATTAAGCCTTTTCTAAATTTGGGAAGCCTAAGACCAGGGTTATGTCTCAATGGGGAAGCCAAAGAAAAACATATTTTCTTCCTAGGGTCTTATGGAAACTCTGAAAGCATGGTTATTCTACTCTAGTTAACATACTTTTCAAAAATATTGTTTCTATAAACATAAATATGCCTGACTTTAGCTTGTCCATAAAGACTATGGCTGAATTGGGTTCTAAAATATTTTTACTAAAAGGCTCTCCTGTTGAAACCCAAAACTAGAAATACTTTTTAAATATCATTTTAAAAAATTCTCAGTGTTCCCATTTATCTTGAAAGGCAGTTTTAAAAAATTAATAATTTGCTTGTCTATAGTGGGTATAATAAACCTAACGATCATAACTGCATTGTCCAATTTTACTAGGTTTTAAGAGATACTGTTAAATTTTAAGATCTTAGAATTTAAACCCTTGTCTCATAAAAAGATAATCATCATATAAACCTGTTCACTAAGGTTTTATTTTTATGACCAAAATTCTTCTCTGCATCAGTCAATTTCTTAGCAAAAAAAAACAATAGGGTAAAGGAGTTGTCGATTCTAAAGATCTGAGCTTCAGATGTTCATGGTAGAAGTCAATGGAACAAGTAAATATAAATCAAGTTCTCTTAGGTAACCCATCCCTCCTTGTCTCTTCCACACATTCACACAAACACAGGACACTTGAACCAACAGACTAGTTTCTACACAATGCTATCCCCATTATTCCTGATGCATTTGTCCCTTGGGTCTGCCAAATGTCTTTTCATCCTTTTGTCTGCTGTCCCTTTAGGCTTTACCCTATATGCTCAACGTGTCTTCTGTGCATTGTGTATCTGAGAAATGAATGAAGGGATTGCAAAAATGTAATATTAATTTTCTTAAATGAGTCTAGTTCCAAGTGAATGAAGAAACAATAGAATCACAGAAATAGAAGAGAACTTTGGAGTTCACCTAATTTAGTTTTTGTTCATTTGTGTGTGTTTTTTTCCTTTTAGAAAAATAAAAAAAAAAATTAACTCATTTGCTTTTTAGATAAAGCTTTTTTTCCCTCTCCTTCACCATCTATATCCATTGGTAGATCCTGTGGTTCTCTCTTTTCTTCTTTTTTCCACCATTCTTTTGTTCTCTGCATTTCTCTCCTCCAATACCCAGCCCCTAAACTAGAGCCTTATGATGTGATGCCTGAGGTCACTTCTTGTCTCTGGACTTTAGTTACATCATGAAATTAGTGGATTAGACTAGATGATCTCCCTTTGTGTTTGATATTCTGCAACTATCACCATAATTTCCAATGTGGTCTGTTTCTGCTTTGTCTCTCTGTCTCTAATCTAAGGTTCAAAACTAATCTACTCAAAACCTTTCAATTCTTCCCTGTTATTTAAAAGACAAACTCCTTAGTCTAATATTCAAGGCCCTTCACAATTTGGTTCTAACCTATTTTTCCAATTCTAACTCTCTCACCCACTACTTCCCTACTAAAACTCTTCCCTACTAAAAATGCCTACATATAACTTGTGTATTCTTACCTCCATGTCCCCCATCTGATCTTTCCTATCACTATCAAGATTACCACCATTCTTCCAGTCATTCAGGCTCAAAACTTAGGTGTATAATGTCAACACAATATTCACAGCACCAATGGTGACTGTAAATATGCCAGCATAGTGCTCAATAGCATATAACAAACTCTCCATATAGAAGACAGAAGCAAAACATTTATTCAGACACCAGAAAACCAAATTCCAAAACCAGAAAGCAGAATCCATCATAGTAGCAAAGAATTTAATATGCCATAATATCACAGAGAGCTGGGTGTGTCCTCTCCTCCCTCCTTCTCTAACTGCTCTGTCTCCCAGCTTCATGTGGGCTCTGCTCCAACCTTCAGTAAACTCCTCCCACCACAGGCTCCATGTGATTACATTCAGCCTATTAGGGGGCAGAGAAGATCTTCAAATCAGGGAAGATCTTCAAATTACCTTTACCATTATAAAGTCTCATCCTCAATTCCTCATTCTCACCCTTCATATCCAACCAGTTATCAAGTACTGTCAATTTTATCTTTATAACGTGCCTTGCATAAAACCAGTTCTCTCCCTGGATGCCGCCACCACTCTGTTGCAGGCTCCCTATCATTTCATTCTTGGACTTTTCACAATAGCCTGCTGGTTGGTCTCCCTACCTCATCTCTCTCCACTCCAATCCATTCTCTACTCTGTTATCAAAATGATTCTTCTAACATGTGGTCTGATATTAACTCCCATTCAATAAATTCTACTGTTTCCATATTACCTCTAAGATCAAACATAAAATCCTCTCTTTGACTCCTAGAGCCTTTATAAACCTGCTTCCTTTCTACTTTTCTAGTCTTCTCATACCTTACTCCCCTCTGAAATCCTCAGGTCTCCTTGCCTTTTCTTTCATTAGACACTCCAATGCCTTACTCTGACCATTTTTACTGGCAATCCTCTATGCTTGGAATTCTCCCCCTCCTCATTTCTGCCTTTTTACTTCCCTGGCTTTTTTCAAGTCTCAAGTCCGATCTTCTTCAAGAAGTCTTTTCCAATCCTCCTTACTCTTAGGGTCTTCTCTCTGGGATTATCTCCACTTTATTCCCACTAGATTGTGAGCTCCTTGAGGGCAGGAGCTAATTTTTGCCTTTTTTTGTATCCCTAAAGATTAAGCACAGTGCCTGGCATATAATAGGTACTTGATAAATGCTCAGTGACATCACTCTTCTTGTCCAAAATGTCTTTTTTCTCTGCCTACCCTACCATCCCCTTAGCTTTAACAGTAGAATTTTTATAAAGTTTTAGAGATTTCAAACAACAAGCAACAACTTTATCAGGCAAGTAGTAACATCCTCCCCATTTTCTGATAGGGAAATGGAGATGTTAAATTAAATTTAAACTTCATTGTCCCACAACTAGCAAGTATAAGAGAAAGAATTCTAATCCAGGGCATCTGACTCCAAATCCTTTGCTCCCAGAAGTAGGTGTTAAGAAATCTGGGCATACACAAAGCAAGCTCCCATTCCATCAGTTACCTTTCTTTGTGTTTAAGTATTCTGTCCCCAGCTGAATAGTACATATTTGGGGAGTAAGGATACTGTGGGCCTCTTTGGATCCTTTCAGTAACTGCCGCCGTATTCACAGAAGCAGCATACATTTGTCCATTGATAGAGCGATCAGTCAAAGTATTAACAAGCATTTACTAAGCATCTACTATAGCCAGGCAACCAGTTAAGCACTGGTTATGGAAATCATATCTTAGTATTTTCCCTATAGGTCTGATGACTCAAGGGCCAGAAGTAGACTGTGAGATAGAGGTTTCCCAGATCCTATTTAGAGAACTACTATTAATTATCCCTGTAGAGGGTTGTGTGTGTGTGTGTGTGTGTGTGTGTGTGTGTGTCTATGTGTGTGTGTGTGTGTGAAAGTAAGTGAGAGAGAGAGAGAGAGAGAGAGAGAGAGAGAGGGAGAGAGAGAGAGAAAGAGATTAGGAGGTTCTAATTTTACTGCCTTTCCCAAAGGAGTCTGAATTCATGGCACTAATATAAGGATGTTTTGTGTTCTCCTACTGCTTTATTTTTTTATACAAGATTGAGATAAGGTAAGGGGACTGATGAAGTATTGTTTGAACTTTTTGTTGCTATCTTAAGGAAAACTGGGTCTGTACAAAGGTGACATAGTGGAGATAGCACTGGAACTGGAGGCAGGAAGACTTGAATTCAAATCCTGCCTTAGACACTTATTAGCTGTGTGATCTGAGGCAAATCTCTTAACCTTTCAAATCCTCAGTTTCCTTATCTGTAAAATGGGGATAATAATGCCACCTAACTCAAAGGGTTAATAAATAATAAACAATATATTCATATACTAATTAAATTTTAATTTAATTAATATAACCATAAATAATAATATTTAATATAATATTATATAACAATATATTGTAATACATTAATATAATAATAATAATTAAAATTTAAAAATATTTAAAGCACTATTTCATTTGTACTCCCTTTTGCTTTTGTAAGAGACCTCCTCTAGAGAAGAGATAATACAAGAAATAGGGACTAACTTGTACTGTCTGGGTGTGAGGTGCCTAGGAAATTACAACTATCACCGTCTCAACCATGTGCCAACACTGACTCTTCATGTTAGCTACCTACTGCTCTCTGTTGGCCCACTGGAGGAAAGCCAAGACTCAGAGAAGGCTATTCCTTTTGGACTGTATTTAGGGTGCAGAGCCAAGCTGAATGGGGAAACTACATGAGTAAATAATAAGAATAGCCAGCATTTAAGTTGCACGTAACGTTTACAAAGTGCTTTAAACATGTAATCTGATTAGCCAGAGAGAAGGAACCACTTGTGCTGGCAATTCCAATTTTATCTCTGTGAATTCATTAGCATTGTCTACCTTTCTTTCCTTCTATTTTTTTTTAAACAGCGAAAAGGGTAGAAAGGAATATGTGACTATATGTAGAATATAAACATCTGGAATTGAGAATCATGGGTTAAAATGTCTACATCAAGGTCATTATGTGGTAAAATAAGAGTATGACTGAGTCCTATGTCAGTTTGTGTTGACAGGATAGAATATTGAACTAGAATCTAAACTGATATTACATTTTTAATATGGAAAAGAAACTTTCCACTTAATAAATCACAAAGAGTGCTGCTTGCACATTGCCATGTTGAATGAGTTGTTGATAGTCTCTGGAGCCAGGGGCCAGTGAAGTGATATAGCCCCAAAATAACACTTGATAGCTAGACTTCAGCAAGTTTGAAATAGCAAGTGCCTGGGACTTGTTGTACAAGTCATCCCTGAAAAATGCAGAGAGGAGAAGGAGAGAGAGTCAGACAGACAGACAGACCGAGACAGAAACAGAGACACAGAAAGACAGAGACACAAAGAGAGAGAGCGATGCTTGTCATCTCACAGATTCAGTCAGTTGCCTAATCTTATCATTTCCATCTCTACAACTTCTCTCACAGGACCATCACTCTAGCTCAGATCCTCATCACCTCTCACCTGGATTACTGCAATGGTCACTTAATTAGTCTGTCTGCCTCAAGTCTCTCTCTCCCTCTACAATATGGTTTTCATTCAAATATCAATGTAATTTTTCTATAGTGTAGATTGAACTCCAAAGGCTTCCTATTCTCACTAGGATCATATATAAGCACCAATAATTGGTTTTTAAAGCCTACCCCAATTTACCTCCTTCCCAATGGTATGACACATTACTCCCTGCCCTGCATTCTATGACTCAGTCAAACTGGAATTTTTTTTTTTTTGGCTATTCCTCATACTCAACATGCCATTTTCCATCTCCTTATTTTTGTGCTGAGGGGCCTCCCATGCCTGGAATGCCAGTCCCTCCTCATCTTTTCTGCTTAGAATTCCTTGTTTCCTACAAACTCTACTCAAGTATCACCATCTCTATGAAGTCTTTCCTGATCCCCTCAATGCCTGTATTCTTCCCCCCAAGAAAATTACTTTTATTTATTTTAAACATATATTACATATTTCTTTATGTACTTGTCCAACTTGTACAAATCTTATATGTATATGTTTTCTCCCCAGTAGAATGCAAAGTCCTTGAGGGCAGGGACAGTTTCACTTCGGCCTCTGTATCTCCAGTGCCTGACATAATGCCAGGCACATAGCAAGTGATAAATAAATGCTCCCTGCTTTATTGAGGATTAATTGGCTAGTGTATACAGAACATGGGGCTAGACTCCGAGGACACAAATGTGTTTAAGACATGCCCTAAAGAAGCTTACAGTCAGAATATACACCCAGTAAGACAATTTATAAGTATATGTTAACATATTTTAACTGCTAAATGAGGGGTATAGACATTAAGGTATTCCCAGAGGAGACCAAGATAATTGAAAGATGTCTATAAGACATGAGATGGGGCTTTGAACAAAAGTTGGACCTAGAAAATCAAGAGTTCACAATTTCAAATGTGTAGAGGACATCATAAGAAACAGCAAACTAATAATAATTATTATTATAGCTAAATTTTATATAGTGCCAGGGACTTTATGCCAGGCACTGTGATAAATGCTTTACAATATCTCATTGGATTCTCACAATAACCTGGGGCGACAGGTGCTATTATTATCCCTGTTTTACAGATGAGGAAACTGAGGGAAACAGAGGTTAAGTAACTTGCTGAAATTCACACAGCTAGTAAGTTTCTGAAGATGAATTTGAACTCAGGTCTTCAGATTCCAGGTTCATTGTTCTATCCCCTGTGCTTCCCAGCTGTCCCAAAAGGGGAGAAAATCTTCAGCAAAAGACATTGATAGAATTATCTGATCCAGGTTCACTGATATAATGGTGGAGAGGGAGAGGGCTATCAAGTAAATGGACATCATGCTCAGCTGATGCAATTCCCAGTACTCACATGGACTTTCTGTAACTGGTTCTGGTCCACCTGTAACCATGTGATGAAGAGGATCCTTGTGACAGGTCATAAAAATGGAACTTGGGTACATTCAAAATGCTCTAGCTAACCAAAGAGACTGTCTCGATATGACTCTTTTTTCCAGGCTGGCTAAAGTTTAAGCAAGGCGGATGAGAGACATGATTGGCCCTCTCTCACCAAAAGCAGCAGAAGATCAATAGCATATGTCCCTTTTGTTTCTGTTCCTGTTCTGTCTCTTATTTCCTGCTTTCAGATGAAGGAGAATGGAAAGAGCGATGGCCTTGTTGAGCTACGAAAGGTAAGGAGACTGAGCAACTGAGATCTGAGAGTTGGAGTCCATGCCATGATTTTTTGAGTCATATGGTAAGGAATAAAGCCTCCAGTAATCTGCTTGACCCAGTCTGGCAGTAGCAGAGATTTGGATTTCTCTATCCATTGGTCTTGCATTCAGAAGTGAACTCTATAGGAAGAAATCTATGCGGAAACAGCTGAGTCTGAGCCCACTCTCCCAAAGGACCAAGCTATTATAAGAGAGATATTGCCCCCAGGCATTGGGGAAAATATTTACAGTTTCTTCTCTTACTATATCTGCCTAGTAAATATCTTCCATAAAAACTATTGATGCTAGTTGGTTAAATGGAACTGAGAAGCTAATTATTCACAGGTAATTGTGAGAGAAATGCACCAGAAATGGGGCTTGAGTCAATAGTATTAAATAAAGACATCCCACAGACTCTGAGAGATTTTCTAGAACACACCCCCCCAAAGTGTATTCTAGAAAATCCCCTAGAATTTAGAAAAAATTTAGGAAAAAATCCCCTAGAATCTAGAAAATCAGCAGGCCTCATCCTAGTAGAGTGAGTCTGGAGCCTTTGGATAGTTTTCTAAGTTTTTATTACACATAAACCTGAAATAGTAAAGTAACTCAACAAGCATAATCACATGTATCTTTTATATACATGATGATGATGAACTGCTGGTCTAAATTAATTAGGTAACATAAAACCAACTACACCAATGATGTTTACTAAAAGTATTTGCTTTACAAAAAATTACAATTTCCTATTCTAGATTAAGTAATCCTTTGTGCAAAGGGGCTACAATTAAGCTCCTATTGAATCAGCTAATGTAGAAGGATTCCATTATCCATTCTTAATGTGATTTTATGTTTGTATATTACAGTAGCCTAAAGAAGAAATCTTTAAATATGTATACAGAGCAGAGACCTTTCACAAGTGTTGCCACAAAGATAAACAAAAACCTGTCATTATGAAGCATTTAAACAATACCAAAGTATTTATACAATAATAATCTTGTGCAACTACGCCTCTTCCCCCCATACCTTCTCAGTCTGGAAAAGTCAATGAGTCCCCCTGAGCACCTAACTTGCTGCATTGTTCCTGCACTAACTTGGACAGACTTTCCTTACAGGCAGATTTTCTAGATTTTGCTTTTTATGAGTTATCTAACGAAAATTTTTGCTTCCCTTCTGTCTCTTCTACTCCAGCACATAATTTCTGTAGCCAAGGTCCCAAGTTAGCAAAACCAGTAAAGGAGGTAGTCTCCTGTTTATTTAAAAAACAAATAAAAACCCTGAAGTTTCCTCCCCACCCCCAAATCAGCACAGA
Organism: Pseudochirops cupreus; assembly: GCA_028627135.1. Lineage (NCBI taxonomy): Eukaryota > Metazoa > Chordata > Mammalia > Diprotodontia > Pseudocheiridae > Pseudochirops > Pseudochirops cupreus. The sequence goes on from JAQQSU010001117.1 coordinate 10,622, forward strand.
AACACTTTCATAATCACCATGTCAAGGAGGGATGGGCGGGTCCTTCTTTCCTCTCTTCCACAAGTTCAAAGCTCCCCAGGAGCTTACAAAAGAATGGAGGTAGAAGAAGGGAGACAAACAAAGAAAAGATGAAAAAAGGGACAGCCTAAAGATATTCTCCTCAAAACCTTAATGATGAAAAATTGTTAGTGAAGCCTTAAAATACTGAAATATTATTTTTTGTTACTGTTTTGTTGTTATTGTTTAAACTAATTGGGAGGATTAAATTAATTTTATTTTTTTATTCTGAACTATCTCCCTCCCTCCTTCTACATCATGCACTAGAGAAGGCCACTGACACAGATTAATAAATATATGTAAATCCATACTATACATACTTCACTAAATGCTTTTTTTTTTTTGGAGGGCAATTGGGGTTAAGTGACTTGCCCAAGGTCACATGGCTGGTAAGTGGTAAGTGTCTGAGGTCACATTTGAACTCAGGTCCTCCTGACTCCAGGGCTGGTGCTCTATTCACTGTGCCATCTAGCTGCCCCACTATACATACTTCATATACTGCAACTTATTTAGTCATTTCCCAATTGATGGGCATTCCTTCAATTTCCAGTTCTTTGCTATCACAAAGAGAGCTGTTATAAATATTTTAGAACACGTAAGTTCTTTTCCTTTTTCCCTGATCACCTTGAGAAACAGACCTAATAGTGGTATTGCTAGTTCAAAGGGTATACACAATCTTATAACTCTGGGCATATTTCCAGATTGTTCTCAAAAATAGTTGGATCAGTTCACAGTTCTACTAACAGTGTATTAATGACCCAATTTTTCCACATCTCCTCCAACATTTGTCATTTTCCCCTTCTATCATTTTAGCCCTTCTGATAGATATGAGATGATATCTCGAAATTGTTTTAATTTTCATTTCTCTAATCAATAATGATTTAGAGCATTTTTTCTATGACTATATATGGTTTTTGTTTCTTCATCAACAAAAACCCAACCTATTCCTATCCTTTGACCATTTGTCAATTGATAAATGATTCACATTCTTATAAATTTGACAAAGTTCTCTACATATTTGAAATATGAGACCTTTATATGAGAAACTTTCTATAAAAATTCTCCCAGTTTTCTGCTCTCCCTATAATCTTGGCTACATTGATTTTACTTATACAAAACTTTTAAAACTTAATGTAATCAAAATTGTTCATTTTTACATCTCATACATCTCATCTTTTGTTTATTCATAATTCATCTCCTACCTGTAAGTCTGATAGGTAATATGTTCCATATTCTTCTAGTTTACTTATATCTTTCCTTATATCTAAGTCATGTATCCATTTTGACCTTATCTTGGTAAATGGTATAAGACATTGATATATATATAATCAATTTCTATCAGACTACTTTCCAATTTGCCCAACAATTTTTTACCAAAAAGTGTATTTTTACCCCCAAAGCTTAAATCTTTACATTTGTCAAACAAAAGGTTACTATAATCAGTTACTACTGTGTATTATATGTCTTCTCTGTTCCACTTATCTACTTTTCTATTTCTTAGACAGTATCAGATAGTTTTGATAATTACTCCTTTATAATATAGATTAAGATCTGGTACTGCTAAACCTCCTTCTTTTAAATTTTTTCATTAGTTCCTTTGATATTTTTGTCTTTTGGTCTTTCAATTGAATTTTATTATTGTTTTTTCTAGCTCAGTAAAATAATTTTTGGTAGTTTGGGATGACATTGACTAAGTAGATGAATTTAAGTAGAAATGTCTTTTTTATTATATTGGCTCTGCCTGCCCATAAACAATTAATATTTTTCCAATTATTTAAATCTGACCTTATTTCTATAAAAAGTGCTTTAAAAACATTTAAATTCTGTTTTCCTTTTCTGTTTTATGGGCGAATTCATCCCATTCACATTTAAAATTACAATTATTAGCTGTGCATTTCCTTCTATCCTATTTTTTTGGTCACCATTTAGCCTTCTCTCTCTCTCTTTTTACCCTACCCCTCCTCAAAGATCTAATTGACTTCTAAACACTGCCTCCTTAATCTGCACCCCTTATAAGAATCCTTCCCTTTTTCTTTCCTCTTACCCTCCTATTTCTTGATCTTCATACCCTTCTAAAAGTTCCTCTCTTATCTTATCCCCTAGCCCTCCTATTTCTCTGTAAGTCAAGAGCTTTATACATTCTAGATGCATATGTTATACTCTCTTTAACCCAGTTCTGATGAGAATAACATTCTAGCACTACCAGTCCTCCACCCACTCCTGCTTCCACTGTAACAGTTCTTCCATTCACGCCTCATGTGTATGAAATAATTGCTCCATTTTACCTCTCCCTAACCAATTTTATTTTTGGGGGTGATCCTATCATATTCAACTCAACCTCAAGCCTTCTATCTATGTATGCTCTGTCAAACTACTCAATTAATGATAACATTCTTAAGAATTGCAGATAATATCTTCCCATATAAGTAAAGATTTTGATTTATTGTATCCTTTATAATTGGTCTTTAATGTTTACCTTCTTATGTTTCTCCTAAGTCTAGTATGTCATATTTCATTCAGTTCTGGTCTTTTCTTCACATTACCTGAAAGTCCTTTAGTTCATTAAATTTACATGTTTTTTTTTCCATTCAGGATAACACACAATTTTTGCTGAGCAAGTTATTCTTGATTGCAAGTCCAGCTCCTTTGTTCTTCAGAATATATTGTTCCATGCCCTTCAGTATTTTCGTGTAGAAGCTTCTAAATCTTCTGTTATCCTGAGTGTAGCTCCACAGTATAAATTATTTTTCCCCCAATTGCTTGTAGTATTTTGTCTTTGAACTGAGAGCTTCATAACTTAGTTATGATATTCCTGTTGCGTGGGACAAAGACTCTTGCCCAAAATAAAATCAATAACTCAGAGAAACAAAAAGCAGATTTATTTCTTCTCATGAGAAGGCAGAGTCTCACCATCAGAAGCAGTCTGGTGGGAGAGGCCCAAAATATAGAATGTAAAGCCTGGTTACATGCCCAAAAGACCACCCTCTTGCCCCCCTTCCCATACTGTCCTTTGCTCCCGTTAATCGGGAACTTAGTCTTGCAATCTAACCACAAAAATCCACTGACATAGCAGGTAAAATGTTAGCAATATCAAAATAGATATGAAAGCAGAAGATGCATGTCTAGCAGTACCAATATAGATATGAAAGCAGACAATATTTTATGAATCATAGGGATTTCATTACATGATGACCTGTCTGGAGTTCTGCAACAAGATCTCCAATTTTATATTTGTACAGGTCAAATGGTGGTCAGTGGAAACAAGTCTGGGACATCTGAGCCTGTGGCTAAATTTGAAGGGTCTATACTTTCCCCTCCTACCCATTAGCTTAGCTTAGCAAAAACTTCAATTTATGATCAGGGAAGTAAGGCAAGGGTCCCAGACTGCTAGCCCAGGCTGCTAAGTTTTTGGTATCTTACTACAAATCTGTCTAGATTTTAGAATACTTCCGGAGAAGTTTTCACCTGTCCCATTGACTATGAATTTTCATCTTGGAATCTTTCAGATGGTGATTAATGGATTTCTTAAAATCAAATTTGATGTTTATTTTTAGTTTACAGCATTAATTTCCACAAGATTTTGAGTTACAAATTTTTTCCCTATCTTTCCCCTACCCACCACCCCAAAACAACTATCCCACTATATACCTCCTCTCTCAAACTACTCTCTACTACATCCTTTCCCACCCCTCCTCTAACTTTCCAGTAGGTCAAGATGGATCTCCATACCCCAGTGCCTGTATATCTTATTTCCCAGTTGCATGTAAAAATAATAATAATTTTTTTTAAACATCTGATTTTACAATTTTGAATTCCAGATTCTTTCCCTTCCCCCCTTTTCACCCACCCTTACTGGGAAGACAAGCAGTTCAATACAGGTTGTACATGAGTAGTCACGCAAAACATTTTCATAGTGGATATACTGTGAAAGACTGACTATATTTCCCTTCATCCTATCCTGCTCCCCACTTGTTCTATTTTCTACTTTGACCCTGTCCCTTTTCAAAAGTATGTGCTTCTAACTACCCTCCCACCCCAACATCCTCCCTCCATCACCTTCCTCCCGTAGGGCAAGATAGCCAATTTAATGTGTATGTCATTCCCTCCCTAAGCCAAATTCAATGAGAGTAAGGTTGACCCATTCCCTTTTGCCTTCCTGTTCTTCCTCTCCATTGTAACAGTTATCCCTAGCCTCTTCTATAAGAGATAATTTACCCCATTCTGTCTCTCCCCAGCTCCTGTCATTATATTCCTCTCTCACCTCTCAATTTCATCTTTTAATTATCATCCCTTCCTATTCAATTGATCCTGTACCCTCTGTCTATGTATACCTGTACACATATATACACACACTCAC
>JAQQSU010011170.1:0-12239 GCA_028627135.1 Pseudochirops cupreus
TACAGTAAATGGTATGAAGTATTGACCTAAACCTTTCATATATATATATATATATATATATATATATATATATATATATATATATATATATATAGAGAGAGAGAGAGAGAGAGAGAGAGAGTTAGTTTTGTTTTACAGCTTTCCCAGTTCTTGTTGAAAAAAATTGTCCCTTTCTGAGTAGTTTATATTCTCTTTCAACATGTTAACTAATAGTGACAATAGTGACAACAATTGTTTTACTCCAAATTTACTACAAAAGCATCCAGTGTTTCTTACTAATAAATAATTCCGTCTCTTGGTTTTATATAGATACTTTGAATCACGTCAAGAATATGTTTTTTATTCATATCATATCCTTTTTAGTGTTTTTAAAGCAAAAGATTTTTTATGAATTTATTAATTAAAGATTTTTATGCATTGATATGATTATGTGATTATATAACTTTATTGTGTTCCTCATGTTGAACCAATCTTGTATTCCTGGTAGAAAAAACAACCTTATCAATGTAATTAATGTTTTAAATGTGCTGCTATAGTCACTTTGTCTATAATTTTACCTCTATATTTTAAGTGTTGTAGGTTTATGAAGTTTTATTTTTTCTTTCTGTGTAAGTTTCTTTTTTTCTTTTCCTTTTTTTTTACATTACCTCATTGGTGATTTTGCTCTATAATTTTCTGTCTCTTCTTTATCTCTTCTTGGGTTGGAAGTCAGGGACATATTTGTATCATAGTAAACATAAGCTTTTTTTTTTCTCTATTTTGGAAAGCATTTTATGTAGCATAGTAGTAATTTGTTCTTTGAATGCTTTATAGCACCCACAGAGTTTTTCATTAGTACTTCATATTTTATTTGCCTGATTTCTCCTTCAGAGATTGGTTGTTTAGATCTCTTTCCTTTTTAGAAATTTGAGTATTTCATATTTTTTGATAATTCTCCATCTACTCATTTGTTTTTATTCACTAGCATATAATTGGGAATAGTATTTTCTGAAAAATTAATTTATTACTTCTTTCATTGTTAATTTCCCTACCTCATTTTTTATCTTGGTATTTGGTTTTCCTTTCACTTTTAAAAATTAAATTATTCAATGGCTTATGTATTTTATTGGCATTTGGGGAAAACCCAGCTTTTTGTTTTACTGTCTTAATACTTTTTCAGTTTTGCATATCTCTTCTTGTTTTCAAAACAGCCACTTTTCTTTTTGTTTCAGAGTTATTAATTTCTGGAGTTTCTAGTTTTTTATATAATAAGCTCAACTTACTGGTATTTTCTATCTCCCTTTTGTTCAGTTGTACATTCTTTTTCTGATTTCCTAATCAAAAGATTGTATGGAAAAAAGTATAGGAGAAGGAAGAACACTTGACTGGATAAAGAGAAAAAGGTGAATTGTAGAATTTTGTAATTGTGAAGAAGTACAGAGATTAAACTTGAGAAAAAGAAATTTGTAAAGATTTATGGAGAAGCTGAAGGACAAAAACTAATAGAATCACAAGTATTTTAAAGTTGGAAGGGAACTCAGCAACCTTCTAGACCAACCTTTACTTGAAAGAAATACCCCTGATAATATACCTAATCTTTGTTTGAAGACCTCCTAGGAAGGAGGAATCCATCATCTTTCAAGACATCCCATTCTACTTTTGGATTGCTGTCATTGTTAAGGACTTTCCTGTTATCAAATCTAAATTTAACTCTTTGCTCCATGTTCTGCCCTCTGAGAACAAATAGAGCATGTCTGATCTCTTTCCCACATCACAACCCTTCAATATTTGGATAGCACATGCTCTGGAGCTACTCTTCCAATCTCTGCCAGAAGACTGGATTTCCAGATGATGGCTGCTACTTTTCCCATTAGGGTTCTAACAGAACCTGAAGGGCTTAGGACCTGTTTTCTAACACTTTTGCTCAAGAACCCCCTCCAGTGTGTTTCAACATTGATGGTAGGTTGATAGCAATTAATTATCCAGGCTTAATTAGCTTTTATAAAGGGGTTTTTACTATGGTGGTATAGTAGCACGAAACATTTCCCCAAAAGTCTGTGACAAACTCTCTCACTAATACAGAGTTTAAGGTAAAGTAGATTCAAGCTTAGAAAGTGAATATTGTAAAGTATCTTATAGCACAAACAACTGATCTGGAAACAGATCAAGGAGTATCAAATATCATTGGACTACCCGAAAGCTATCACAAAAAAAAAAGAGCCTAGATAACATATTTCGGGAAATATCCAGATCTCTTAGAGACAAAGTGGAAATCTCACAGAGATAAAAATGGAAATAAAAAGAATCTACTAACCATCTCTCAAAATAAATTCCAAAATGAAAACTCCCAAGAACATTACAGTTAAAACCTAGAGTTTCCAGGTCAAATTAAAAAATACTGCAGGCAACCAGAAAGAAAGAATTCAGGCAACACAGCAGCCACCACCATAAAGGAACAGAGAATTCGGAACATTGTATTCCAGTAGGCAAAGGATACGGGCTTACAGCTGTAATAACTTACCTAGCAAAACTAAATGTAATGCTACAGGAGGAAAATATAGATCTTTAGATCTGTAGATCTATAGAAGACTTCTAAGCACTCCTGATATAAAGGTCAGAGCTGCATAGAAATTCTGAAGTCCAAACACAGAAGTTAAGAGAAATATAAAAGATAAACATGAATAAAAATTACTATTGAGAAGTAGATTGACATATCATTTCCAGGATTAATGGCAAAATTGATTGGATCATTTCCAGAACTGGAAGGGAAGGGGGTGGTGTAGCAGAGAGGCTACACATGGGGGTAGCAAAGCTGCTAGTGAGGCTGTTGAGGTGACTGAGGAGTTGGGACTGAAATGAAACTTGGACAGTCCCTTCTCGAATAATGAGCCAGATGAGTCAGTCACCAATCAGGACAGGAGGGCTCCAGAGTAGAAGCTCCAAAAAAAAAATACAAGAAAGGGAATCAGTAGTAAAATCCTTGGCCTCTAATGACTATACACACAAATGCACAAAGAATAGATAATAAACAATATGGACTGGAAATCTTAACATAGGGAGACATTTATAAGAAGGGTATAAATAGCTTTTGAAGGGACACTTTAGGTATTTGTATAACAGTTTTAAAATTATTTCTTTCTCTAGTCTATCAGCACAAATTTAAAAAATGTCACTGGTTCAAACTATAGGTTCAAAGAATCTTCAGCTTTAGTTTAAAATTTCAGATTACCTTTTTCTTTTTAATGTATCTTAATGTATTTTAATTTATTAATGTGTGTTATATTTATCAAATATTTTATGCATAAAGAAAAAATACATTTTACAGATTGCAAAATTTTAAAGAGAAGTTTCCTACTGTGCTTTTTTGCCACATGTAACAGAAACCATGTGGAAGGAGAACTATGACTAGGCTCTAGATAAGTAGGCCTTATTTAAAAGAAACAGAATAGATTAAAAGGATAGAATTTATATCATGAATATATAGTCATACAAGGAAAATTTTGATCCAAGTTGAAGAAGGAATCTCTAGGTGTTCCAATTTGTGGATAGCTGGAGGTGATTGTATCAAACCTTGGAATATTACAGAGCCTCCTAGAAGAGATCCATAACCATTAAAAAAAGAAAAGTGTTCAGTCTGACTGTTCATTGAGGAAAGTCCAAATGGGAGAAGATAGCCTATATGCAGATATGACATAGTGTTGAATAGACAACCTGGAGAGCTCACCCATCATCATATATCATGTGGGAACTAGCTTATACTAGCTTGTGAGAACTGATTGTCAAATTTTTAGTATGAGTATTTCTATCTCAGAAATTGACAAACATTACATATCAGAGTTTCATGAATTTACTGATTGCCTAGACTTAAGAAAGTGATGGAGAAAATGTCAATAATGTTCTCTACATGTATACATTTCAGTATAAGTAGACAATAAGCTGGGCCCAGAATTAAACAGAAAAATGACCTAGATTGCCTTTTGGGAATTGCAAAGCTTCTTTAAAGACCCAAAGTTTCTCCTATAAGCAAAGGTCCATTGTTTTAATAACAATGCCAGTGTTATTATAAGGCTATGAGACGTGGAGCATAAAAGTTTCTGAGGACCTAAAAATTAATATAACATAAAGAACAATAAAGAGGCATATAGTAGGTGTGAGAAGTCTGAAGCATATAATCAATGAGGAACTTGATCTTATTTTTTTTAACAAATTATTTATTTTTAGTTTCCAACCTTCACTTGTATAAGTTTTAAATTTTCTCTGCCTCCCTCTCCTTCCCCCTCCCCAAGATAGCATGCAATCCAATATAGACTCTACACATACATTATTATTAAGCATATTTTCACATTAGTCATCTTATATAGAAGAATTAGAACAAATGGGAGGAACCCTGAAAAAGAAAAAACAAAACAAAAAAGAGAATCAATAGTGTGCTTCAATCTGCATTCAGACTCCATATTTCTTTCTCTGGATGTGGATGACATTTTCCATAGTGAGTCTTTTGGAGCTGTTTTAGGTCCTTGTATTGCTGAGACGTTTATCAAAGTCAGTCATGGAACAATGTGGAATAAGGAACTTTTGAAGAACAGCAGTAGAAGATATCATCAGGGAAAGGCATGATGTGGAGAAAAGATGGATTAGACACCTTGGAAGGACAAGAGATGACAGGTAAACAGCCAAAGTACTCCTCTGTTATCTTCACAGCATCAGGAGAAGTCAAAAAAAGGACTCAAGCACATTGGATGGACCTACTGTTCCGAATTAATGGGAGTCCATGGATAAGAGGCCCACAGGATGGGTAGGCATGGATAGTTTGGGATCTGCGCCGTTGAAGGGAACATCCAAATCTATGAGACAACAATTCAGTATTCAGATTTTTGGGTATTTGGATACAGATCACCTAGAGAGAGAGAAAATGGACGAGGCTTCTTGAAATGAATCACAACAAATTAAGCACAGAGCCATGATTTATTATTAATGGGTGGCTTTGATTGCCCAGTCATCTGCTTGGGTTTTTTCTTTGCCAAGAGTATAGTAGTTAATAATTTTTTTATTTGCCTTTATGATTATTTTATCTCTAAATATGGAGGAATCATGAGAATGAGAAGGAGAAGGAATTCTACTTTGTATCTCATCCTCACCAATAGGAAAAAAACTTGTTACTAGAGTGGAAATGAGAGGAAATTTGAAGGAGATGATTACTCCATTTTAAAATTGACCTTTTGGCTAAAATCAAGTAAAATCTGTTCTTATCAGTAAAATCTATATAGAGGAGAGAAAAGCCAGGCATAGCTTTAAATGTACCTGCTAGTGCAGATTTCAAAAGTTCAGATAAAAGATAGGTATGGTCACATGTATAGTCAGTTCTGCTATAACTGGGTTTCAAAAACTTAAATTTGTTCCAACTTTGAGAATAAGGCGAGTTTTGAATTTGCTGCTTCTTGATGTCTTCCTTAAGAAACAGTGAGAAAACTCAGAAAACTGTGCCACTTCACAGTAACCCACAAGCTGCATTCTTTCCAATGACCACTTCCACAAAACAAACCTCGGGTCTTTGTCAAGGTAAAGGTAAATTTATTTCACATCTTCTGGTGCAGTAGAAGGTATGAACGGAGAAAGCCTAGTTAGTCTTTCTATCCCTTCGCTCGATGGCCTCTGTCTAGAGGTCCTGAGTTGCCTTCTGCCCACCTTGTTCCTGCAGCCCAGAGCCCTCCTGGCAGAGCAGCAGTCAGGGGCTGTGGAAATGGCCACTACTATTGTAGCATTTTATGTATTCATTTAACATGCATAAAATTGTGCTACCATTTTTATTAGACTCTTACACATTTTTTACATGTCACTGATGAAGTTTGTGCCCCTGACCCTATTTTCTCCATCAGCTCTGTAGTTTTTATTGTATGATTTTGCACAGCTCAGTGCTTTTGGGTAATGCATATGTCCATTATAGAACTGCCTGTACCAAAATTCTCCTGGGAAATTTAACTCAGGAGAGATGGAAAGCTCTCAAGAATAAAATTCTGAAGACACAGAGAAAAACAATTCTTATGGAGAAGCAAAAGAAAGTTGACAGAAGAGATTGTACATCAGTAGCAGATGCACGGGGAATTTGTCAACCAACTTAGATTTTTAAAAGACAATTAAGAAGGTGGAGGTAAGGGCAGGAACAAAGGATGACTATCAAAATGTGAAATGTTAAAAATAGGATTAGAATTGCTAAAGTTTTGGAGGAACTGAGGTTGCTGAAGAAAACCAACAAAGAAAAAAAGTTTGTTTTCATAATAGGGGAAAAAAGAGGATCTGAAAAGAAATCCCACTTTCTGGTTTGGATAAGCTGATGAATCCTGATGACAGAAAGAATACAGGACTGTTCAATATTTCTTTTGATTTTGTTTTTTCTATTAAGGAGAATGATCTTTGGAACGGAAGGGACAGAATAAAAATGATTTAGAGGAAGTCAACAACAATACAAGTAAAGACGAAATATGAGAATGAGTCCCTGGCTATCTTTTAACGAGTTCAAATCACCTGGTCCAAAACTGGTAGATGTGATTGGTAATATTTCCTCCCCTTGCTTGATATCTACAGCTTCTCCCTTTTCTGTAGCTCTCTATATCTGGAACTTTTCAAGATGGACATTTACAGCTTCTTGGCTAATTGGTGTCTCCCTAATCAAGGAAGGGAAACAAATTAGATGTACATGATCTAGACTATGCCTCTCCCTATAAAATGGCAGAACCTCTTTTTCGTGGAAGAATGACCCCTTATGCTTAATATGAATGTATATGAAGAACCTATATCAGCTTGCATGCTGTCTTGGGGAGGGGGAAGCGGAAAGAGGAGGAGAAAATTTAAAACTCAAAAGCTTGTGGAACTGAAGTTGTAAACTAAAAATAAATAAATTTATTTTTAAAAATTTTTTTAAAATATAGGAATGACCCTGTTATGAGTGATTGAACCTAATACTGTTCACACTAAATGAAGAGGAGTAGCAAGAGTTTGGCTTAATTAGGATGCTGAGTTGAAAAGGAGCTCCTCTCTGGCTCACTGACCCTTTTCCTCCTCTGACTGTGGTCCAAATATCATCTCACCAGGTCTAGATACTTGTTTTCTGGTTAAGTTGAAGATGTATCAGTCTGGTCCGTTGGAATTGTGATTCTATCACTGTCCTTGTCACCTACTCTCTTGTCCTCATCCTCATGAATATCTCAAGTTAAGTGCTTTGCTTGTGTATAAGGTAAAATTTGCTTATAATAAATTGGTCAGTTCCATTTTTTGTGGAAATCTCTAAGTTCCAAAAGAGCAGCTGCAACAGACTTAGTTTCAGTGGGTAAACATTGGATCATTACCTCACTTTTGTTTACCTTTCTTGAAATTCTTTCATGCTCTGCTTTTTTGGTTCAAAGACTAACTCTGGTTTCCTAAAAGGAAGGTGAGGAAGTCATGAATTCTGATAAAAGCTCATTTTTCCTATAGAATTATGTTCAGTTTTGCAGAATAAGTTACTGCTGAGTATGTCATTTTCTTTTGATAATTGCTAATGCAATTTGATGTTACATTTCAATTTTTTCTTTTCCTTTCTCATTGATGGTAAGTAGTCCTAGATAAATCTACATAGAGATCCTTGATGTGTTTTCTGTGTCTTCCTGCTCACATTCAATATTTTCTCTTTGACCTGGAAGTTCTATTACTTGGCAACAATATTTCCAGGTGAGTTAAATCTAAAGTTTCTCTTTGTTGGCAGATCTAATCAATCTTTACTTTACTCTTTATTTCCAATACTTGGCAAATTTTCTTTTATGATTTCCTGCAATGTAGCATATAGGCCTTTTGTTGTGTTTTTCTGTGAAGTTAGTGATTAATAAACTGACTCTGTGAGCTCTGTCTTTCAGATAAATTTCTTTTTATTGTAGAAACCTTGTATGTTCTTATAATTTTGCTGTCTTTCTATCTTGCTGTAATAATTCTTGTATTTTTACTATCTCATCATTCTTTTTTTACAATCCATTTACTGCAGTATGTCCAAAATTCTAAGTTTTTATACCTTCTATTTTAAGCCATCAATTATCCTTTTGAGTTTTTCCTTGAGAGCTTTAATTTTGCTCCTCATCTTTTGTTAAAGTTTTTATTAATCTTTCATCTCAATATAGAAGGTTTTGTGGCCATTCTCTTCTCTATTCTCATCAATCAAAAACCAATCGATTAATTAGCATTCTGGTAGTTATTAAAGAAATATTCTCTTATTTTTGGCATTCTTTTACTCCCTAGTATATTGTCAATTGATTTTTTTTAATGAGATTTTCTTTGTTTTCCACTTTATTCCATCTTTCTATAGGTTTTTCTGTGGGGATCTCCCTATAAGGACTTCTTTCTTCTCACATCCTTTAGTAATATTTGGAGCATTTTTTGCTATTTTGAGATGATAATGGTAGCTAGGTTTAGACACAATATTTCATTCAGTCATCTAATCCTGGACTTGGGAAGACCAAGTTAAAACACCATCTTTGAAGTCTATTAGTTGTGTAACCATGCCAAGTCACTTAACCTTTCTTGTTCTCACTTTTCCCATCTTTAAAATGAAAGTTTTACTGTTGGTGGAGTTGTGAACTGATTCAACCATTCTCTAGAGCAATTTGGAACTATGCCCAAAGGACTATAAAATCCTGCATTCCCTTTGACCTATCAATACTGCTACTAGGTCTGTATTCCAAAAGAGATAAAAACAAAAAAAGAAAAGGACTTATATGTACAAAAATATTTATAGAAGTTCTTTTCTGGGAGCAAAGAATTAGAAATTGAGACAATGAACATCAATTGGGGAATGGTGGAACAAGTTGTGATATGTGATTATGATGGAATACCATTGTACTATAAGAAATAATGGGCAGGATGCTCTCAGAAAAACCTGCAAAGACTTGCATGTGCTGCTGTGAAGTGCAATGTACTATGTACAAAGTAATAGCAATAATGTAAGATCATCAGCTGTGAATGACTTAGCTATTCTCAGCAATAGAGTAATTTAAAACAACTCTGAAGGATTTGTGATGAAAAGTACTATCCATCCCCAGAGAAAGAACTAATGGTGTCTGAATATAGACTGAAGCATACTTTTAAAAACTTTATATATTTTTCTTGAGTTTTTTTGTTTGGTTTCTTTCACAGCATAAATATTATGAACATGCTTTGTATGACTACATATGTATAAGCCTATATTGAATTGCTTATCTTTTCAATGGGGAGGGGGCTAGAGAGGGAGGAAAGGAGAGAATTTGGAACTCAAAGTTTTTAAAAAAACAAATGTTAAAAATTGTTTTTACATGTAACTGGGAAAAATAAAATGCCAAAAAAGAAAGAAAGAAAGAAAGAAAGAAAGAAAGAAAGAAAGAAAGAAAGAAGGAAAAATCAAAATGGTTGATAAAATGAAAGTGTTAGACTGTCTAGATGGCCCCTAATGACATTTCTGGATCTAAATATATTATGATATTTCTGTGTCTTTCTGTATATAGCTATTTAAAATCTAAATTGTCAATGAACTTCCACATCTTCTCTTCCTCATTGGGATTGTTACTCTTTATATCTTTAAGAATTGATTTTTGAAGACTCATGATGCTATTGACATCCAGAGAAAGAACTATGGAGTCTGAATACAGATTGAAGCATACTGTTTTCTCTCTTTTTTGTCATAGTTTTTGTCTTTTTTCTGATTCTTCTTTCACAACATGACTAATATAGAAATATGTTTAATATGATTGTGCATATATAGCCTATATCAGATTATATGCCATTCTAGGGAATGGGGAGGGGAAGAAGTGGGAAAAATTTAGAACTCAAAATTTTATGAAAGTGAATGTTAAAAACTAAAAATAAATATTTTTTTAAAAAAGAATTTATTTTAAAATATTTATAATAGTAGCCAAGGTAAGGAGAAGAAAGATAAATATAGTCTAGCCAAGAATTGGACATGGAGGGGATGCTCATCAATTGGGGAATGGTTGAGCAAGTTGTGGTATATGAATGCAATGGGATACTATTGTTCTATAAGAAATCATGAGCAGGCAGATTTCAGAAAGACCTGGAAAGACTAATATGGACTGATGCTGAGTGAAGTGAACAGAACCAGGAGGACATTGTACACAGGAACAGCAACATTGTGCAATGATCAACTATGATAGACTTAGCTCTTCTCAGGAATACAACGATCCAAGACAATGTCAAAAGACTCATAATAGAAAATGCTATCCCCATCCAGGGAAAGAACTATGGAGTCTGAATGCAGATTGAAGAATATTATTTTTTCTCTCTTTTTTTTCTTTCTTGTGGTTTTTCCCTTTTGTTCTGATTCTTCTTTCACAACATGACTAATGTGGAAATATGTTTAACATGAAAAAAATTGATTTTTGAGAACTTCCTAATCTCTCAGGGGCGACTTTCCTTTTAGAATTTTTGGCCTATGCTTTCTCTGATCCTTTTGAAATCTGCTCTCCCCAAATTTAATATGATGCTAGACTATATTTATCTTTCTTCTCTACCTGTCACACATTTTAAAAGAGAATTTTAAGATTCTTTACAAAGTTCCCACCAATTTTACTTTGGCAACCAGTTTATAGGGTCATAAATGTAAATCTGGAAGGAATCTCAAAGACCATAACGGTTCAATCCCTTCATTTTTCAGTTTAGAAAACTGATGCCCAAAGAAGATAAATGACCCACTCAAGGTCATACAGGTAGGAAGTGACAGAGGCAGAATGGGAAACCAACTTCTCTGACTCCAGCATTAGCGTTATTTCTGCTATGCCATGCCTTAGTGTAAAACAGATCAGCAGTTCCCCCAATTGCTTCTTTCACCTTTTGAAAGATAAAATTTCATTAATACAAGCCAGAAAATTATTAGTTTCTCTCCTTTTGACAGAGAGAAAAAGCTTTAGCAGATTAGCAGATAACCTAGAAACTGAAGTTCATCATTACTGTAGCTCATGTGATTCCCTCTTCTCACATGTGGGGAATCCATAATAGTTACCCCCAGGTTTGAAGTATGCCCTGGTTCCACATCATAATTTCAGGTCAAAATCATAATTCATGAACCTCTATGATTATGTTTGTTGGGTTTTTTTTTTTTGCTTTTTGGAGGGCAGGGCAATTGAGGTTAAGTGACTTGCCCAAGGTCACACAGCTAGTAAGTGTTAAGTGTCTGAGGCTGGATTTGAACTCAGGTCCTCCTGACTCCAGGGCCGGTGCTCTATTCACTGCGCCACCTAGTCACCCTCTTTTTTTTTTAACCTCTATAATTATGTTTGCTTTTTTCTTCAGTCAGCTAAAAGACAACCAATTAATAAGAAAAGCATTTAATGAAACAGTCAAGTAAGAAAAATCCCAGCAGAATGGCCCTCCATCAAATAAACCTGTGCACTCTCTCCCACAAATACACACACTCTTTTTTTTCATTGATTTGTTCATTTACTTTTAGTTTACAAGATTCAGTTTCACAGTCCCTTGAGTTTCAAATTTTCTCCTCTCCCTTCCCCTCCCCCCCATGGTGGCGTGCAATCATGTATAGGATTTGCAGATGCTTCCACATTGTACAATAGTCTGGTTGTATAGAAGGGTTGTAACGAATGGAGTGAACACTGGGAAACAAGAAAGAAAACCAAACATGAAAAAGAACGATAGCATGTAGATTGTTTCAGTCTCCATTTAAATTCTGGTCTTTCTAGATCTTTCTCTGAATGTAGACATCTCCTTCCATCCTGAGACTTGTAGAGTTGTCTTATACCTGTGCGTTGCTGAGAAGAGTCCAGTTTATAAGGTTGGTCATCACACATATGATGTGTCTGTGATTGTGTACAAGTTGTTCCTGGTTCTGCTCTTCTCCCTTAGCATCAGTGTGTATAAGCCTCTCCAGGTGAATATGAAGACCGTCTCCTCCCCATTTCTTATAGCACGATAGTATTCCATTACATTCATATACCACAACTTGTTTTAGCCATTCCCCAATTGATGGACATCCCCTTAATTTCCAGTTTTTTGCCACCACAAAGAGAGCTGCAATAAATATTTTTGTACATATGGGTCTTCCTCCCACTTCTATGATCTCTTTGGGATACAATCCCAGAAGTGGTATTACTGGGTCAAAGGGTATGCAATTATTTATAGCCCTTTGGGCATAGTTCCAGATTGCTCTCCAGAATGGTTCTATCAGTTCACAGCTCCACCAACAATACATTAGTGTTCCAATTTTTCCACATCCTCTCCAGCACTTGTCATTTTCC
>JAQQSU010011171.1:0-12239 GCA_028627135.1 Pseudochirops cupreus
AGATAGAGATAGAGATAGAGATAGAGATAGAGATAGAAATAGAGATAGATATATAAAGGAAGTACACAGACAATAGAGATCATGAGCTTGGCACACAAAGATATATAAGAGAGATGGAAGACTTCAAATTATACAAAAATCTATTGGAGTTCTGTATCTTTCTCTGTCTCTGTTGCTGCCTCTTTTCTAACTTTCTGGCTCACCTAGGCAGATAGGTGGCACAGTGGATAGAGCTTTAGGTCTAGAGTCAGGAAGACCTGAGTTCAAATCCTACTGCAGACACTTGCCATGTTACTCTAGACAAGTCACTTAACCTCTTCTACCTCAGTTTCCTCAACTGTAAAATTGGAATAATAATCATACCTATGTCCCACGGTTATTTTGAGACTCAAATAAGACAATATTTGTAAGTATTTAGCACAGTGCCTGACATTAAGTACATGTTAGAGCTTAATAAATGTTTGCTCCCACATACACATGCAGAGTAGCTAATAACTTATTTATCCTTCAAAAGATGGAGGACTAAGTGAAGGTAAGGACTATTCTGGGTATTATTCTCAATAACAAGGAAGGATGAGGTTTGGGGATAGAAATGATGGGAATATTGAAAGATACATGAACATAATCTTCTCAAGTTTGTGTGAGAGTAGAGTCAGGTATGGTTCAACAAGTCCCCTAGATCTTGGAAGAGGAGATGAGAGAAACGATGGGTAGGGTCCCATGAACTATATTTCTTTAGAGCAGTGGTTCTCAACCTTCCTAATGCTGCAACCCTTTAATACAGTTCCTCATGTTGTGGTGACCCCCAACCATAAAATTATTTTCGTATTTCATAACTGTAATTTTGCTACTGTTATGAATTGTAATGTAAATATATGATAGGCAGGATGTATTTTCATTACTGTAATTTTGCTACTGTTATGAATTGTAATGTAAATATATGATAGGCAGGATGTATTTTCATTGTTACAAGTTGAACATAACCCACAGGTTGAGAACCGCTGCTTCAGAGGAAATCATTCCAGGAGAAATAGGAAGTCTCAACGATGAAACCAAAGTCACAAAAGGAAAATAACCCTAATGAAGATGAAAAAGAGGAGTTAAATGAAAAGACTGGAAAGTAAGCACAGAGAACTCACCAACCAAGTTTGACTTTTAAATGAATCTTTTTTAAAGATAAGTACAGACATGTATAACATATCAGATTGCTTGCTCTCTTAAGGAAGGGGAAGAGGGAAGAGAGAGAGAAAATCTTAGAACTCAAAATCTTATAAAAATGAATGTTGAAAACTTTCTTTACATTTAATTGGAAAAAATTAAATACTGTTAAGTGGGGAAAAAATAAAGATAAGCACAAAACATAGCAACAAAGGCAGGGAAACAGAGCTATAACAATAGCATTAGGACTGCTAAAACTCAGGAAAAGCTGGGGCTGTCAAGAAAAGTGAAAAAAACAAAAGGAATTTTTTTTGGTCCTATCCCTAAAAAGGGATGTATCTGAAGGTTGGGATGGACAGGATGGTGACAACTCATTTCCACTTTCTGTGCTGAAAAGAATGACCTTTGGACTGAAAGGGACAGGGAAAAATATACTAATAGGAAGTTGATACTTGGGCGATTATAAGTTAGCATCTACCTGCCCTTGATGAGTAAGTCAGCTGACCCAGTAAGTACATCCTCAGGTACCAAACTGGCAGATGTGATGACTTAGGCATAATCAGTGATATCTGAAAGTCTTTGGAATGGGAGCAGTAGACCAGGAGTGGAAAAGGAAAGAAGGAACAAGTATTTCTTCAGTGCCTGTTGTGTATCAGGCACTGTATTATGCTCTTTGCAGATATCTCATTTGATATTTTTTAAATTTCTTTTTAGTTTTAGACTCAAGTTCTAGAACACAAGTGCAGAATAGAGAAAAGAAACAAAAACATCATAAACTTAAATATTGGAACTTAAATACAAAGAAAGAAAAAGCATGTTGTGTGCCTAACAGAACATAAGAGAGGATTCAAAATATGTAAGAACAAATTTTCATTTCAAGAAAGCCTATGTGATAAATAATACATGTTGTGTTGAGAATTGTCCATCTTTTCTTGGCTTCCCTTTAAGTTTTTCCTTTATTCTCTGCTGTGCTCTTTTTTACTTTGTCTTTTTCCCCTCCCCCAATACAATACTACAATAAAGTTTAGATATGTTTCTCTATAGCTGTAAATATATACATACACATATATACATACATATATAGATATATAGTCTCCCAAACATATTTTATTCCTGATCTTTGTTTTTGTTTGTGCATATCTCTTGTTTCCTATTCCTACTGCCTCCTCTGCTTTACTTCTACCCACTACTTTGTCCTCCTAGTACTTGCCTACCCCTCTCCACGGATCCCTCTCCTATCCTCCCATTCCCATAAATCTGAACAACTTTCTATACTCCCTTTTACCTATTCTCTCACCCTCCCCTCTAAAGATCTTTCCCTTGTACTCTCCCCTCTCCCTATACCCCTACCATTTTATTTCTTCTGAATTTAGAAGACTTTCATACTCTTCTAAATATATATGTATTGTTCCCTCTTAAACCTATTCCTGATGAGAGTAGGTTACCAGAACTATAGCTCTCCTTCCCTACCTAATTATTCTCTATCAATTCTTCCTCTTGCACCTCATTTGTATAAAATAATTAATCCTTTTAGTTTAGTTTTACTTTTTGAATTCATATCATACTCAGGTTTACCCCAATCTTTCCTATAAGTTACCCAATTTTTAATAAGATTCTTAGACATACATTTTACATATATAAAAAAGTAAATAGCCTGTCCTTATGAATCTCTTATAATCAGTCTTCTGTGTATGCCTTATATTTCTCTTGGTTGTTATATGTTGACTCTTCTATTGAGTTCAAGATTTTTTTAAACAAAGTCTTGGGAGTTTATCAAATGTCCCCTTTTTTTCATTCAGGATGATACTTAACTTTTCAGGGTATGATATTTTTGGCCAAAGTCTCAATTCTTTTGCTTTTCAATATGTTGTGTTCCAAGACCTGCTATCCCTTAATGTCTCTGCTATTAGGTCTTGTGTAATTCTAATTCTGGCAACATGATATTTAAATTGTTTTAATCTTGATGCTTTTAATATTATCCTTGAACTGGGGGTTTTGGAATTTGACTATGATATTCCTATGAGGTTTCCTCATAGGATCTCTTCTGAGTCATGATCAGTGGATTTTTTTCTATTTTGTACTTTCCCCTCTTGTTCTAATGCTTCAGGACAATTTTCTTTAATTATTTCTTGCATTATTGTATCAAGATTCTTTTTTTGATGGTAACTTTTAGTTAGTTCAATTATTTTTATATTTTCTCTTCTTGATCTATTCTCCAAATCTGTTGTTTTTTCTTATAAGATGTTTCACTTTCTCTTCTATTTTTCATTATTCATATTTTATTTAATCATTTTTTGATCTCTTATAATTTCATTGGCTTCACTTTACCCAATTGTAATTTTCAAGGTGCAATTTTCTTCCTTAAGATTCTGGATCTACTTTTCTAATTGGTTGACTTTCCTTTCATACTCTTCTTGTTTTTCTTGGATTATTCTTATTTATTGTTTTTTTTTTTTTTAGTTTTTCCTCCATCTCAGCCATTTGATTTTTAAAGTCTTTTTTAAGATCTTCTATGAATTCCTTTGGGGCAGGTGACCATTAGACATTACTCTTTGGGGGTTTGTTTACTTCAATATCCTTCTCTGAAGATGAACCCTGGTCACCTCTATTCCCATAATAGCTTTCTGTGGATGGATTCTTTCTCCTTTGCCTGTGAATTTTTTATGGTGATAGCTTCATTTTTGTAATCACCTCTAGCCCTGAAGCATGAGAAATGGTGCCTCTTGCCCTAGATCTTCAGTTCTCCTCTCTAGCCTGGAACCAAAGCCAAACTTCCAACCTCTTGTAAGTGCCCACAGCCAGGTGTCTTCAACCCCACTGCTTCTGCACTCACTGGTCATGTGCTGGTTCCTTCTCGCCCCTGTTGTTCTTTGCAGCACAGTTGGGTCTAGTGTTTCTTGTTAGCAGAGGTTCCTTCTATCTTCCTGAGTTCAAATGCCCGACTCCCGTCACTATCCAAGGGGTAAAAGTTCTTGTGGCTGGGGCCAAGGCAGCCTCTCAAACCAACCAGGGACCTGCATGCTTGTTGTTAAAATGAATCTGAGCCTGGAGATCTTTACTCTTCACAGGGACCAAACCTCATCCTGGGATTTTTCTTCTGATCTTCCCAAATTGTCCCAGGAAGACCCCAGTTCTGCCCCTATTCTTATTTATCTCCACCCACATTTTGTTCACCCTAAGGCACTATTTTAAGTCTTTAGTGAGGGAAAATCTTGAGAGCTTAGAATTTTCTGACCTACCCCACCATCTTCCCAGAATCCTCTTCATTTGAAATATGCTTTGCATGACTACACATGTATAATCTTTATCAAATTGCTTGCCTTTTCAACAAGGAAGAACAAAAGGGAGGGGAAGAAAGAATTTGAAATTAAAAATTGTAAAAAAAAAAATCAAAGGTTAAAATTGTTTTATATGCAATTGGGAAAAAAGGAAATATTAAAATTTTTTAAATAAACAGAAAAAAATCTAATTTGAGAAAAGGGCAAATGTCCCAATGTTCAAAAAAGTAGAGATTATAATATGCAAACTATAAATCAAGGATCTGTGTTTCACATTTCATTATTTAATATGTGTATCAATGAGTTGGATAAAAGCAAAGATGTCATGGTTTTTTGTGATAAATTTGTTAAGTAACACAAGGCTAAGGACAGCTAACTGAATGACAAAGTTAAGATTCCAAAAGATCTTGACAAGTCACAACATCAGCATGAATCCAATAAGATGAAATTTTATATAAATAAGTATAAAACCATACACCTGAATTTAAAAAATCAACTTTACCAGTATAAGATGGAGAAAACTGGGTAAGAGAGGTTGCAGTCATTTCTCAGTCACGTCTGACTCTTCACAACCCCACTGAGGGTTTTCTTGGCAAAGGTACTGGCGTGGTTTGCCATTTCCTTCTTCAGTTCATTTTACAGATCAGGAAACTGAGGCAAACAGGGTTAAGTGACCTTCCCAGAGTCACACAATAAGTGTCTGGGGCCAGATTTGAAAATACCTGGAAGGGTAGGATAGAGCTGGCAAACGTGTCCCACATTTCTAGCACTATTCTCATATTGCTGCCCTTGCATTTCATCTCATTCATGTGACGTATGTGTGCTGGAGGCCATTTAATTCACATGAAATATGTATGCTTGTGAGCCTGAATTCAATAGAACCAGTAAAATGAGAGTTACATCAGTGTGGCCTGCTCCAATGGCAGAATTAAATCATGAAGGATCGTAGATTTAGCGCTGTAAGGCATCTTGAAGGTCAGTTAGTCAAACCTCCTCATTTTATAGAGGAAAATCTGAGGCCCAGAGAGAAGTGACTTGCCCAGGATCACATAAGTAATAAGTAGCAGAGTGAGGATTCAAATTCAAGCCTTCTGATTTCCTCTGTCTTCAAATCCAGTTCTTCCCACTATATTACAGGTCAAGTAAGACAATATTTGTAAAATACATCATGCGTGGTATATAATAGGTACTCTATAAATGCTTCCTTCCTTTCTTTCTGCCTCCTGCACTGAAGAGGTCATCTAACCTACAGCACCCCTGGAAAGAACCTTAAATACCCAAATTAACCACAAAGATCCTATGAAGAAAGATGCTGTTTGCTTCCAGAAAAAGAATTGATAGATAATAGATATATACATACATACATTCACACACACACACACACACACACACACACACACACACACACACAGATTTGTGTCTAATGGTAACCATCTTGAAGTTTGGGGGGGGGGAAGAAAGTTACACAATAACTTTGTTGTATATTTGAAAGGAATCGCAAGTTGTACATAACGAATCTGCAATTTCAGGAGCAATCCTCTGCTCTTCTATTCCACTTTGTTATGGAAATGCCTTTTTTATCTCTTGAGTTCAGAATAAAATAAATTTTTCTTTTAAAAAGAACCTTAACGATCAACTAGTCCAATCATCTTATGTTATGAAAGTTGGCCTACCTGGCCACTGATATCGCAGCTATAACAGTCTCTTGTTCCATGGCTCTCCTTTCAACCCGCACTAGGAGTGTGGTTCCTACAGGGAGAGGCCTTGAAACCTCACAGTTGGCATTCCACCTTCTTCTCCCATAAGTGGAGCATTTTTATGGCATCACTCTATCCCTAGTCACCTTCTGGGATAGGATGTGTTATCTCGCTGTTATATAAGTTTCTTCAGTGCTTCATGCATAGTAGACAATTAATCAGTTGGTCATGGATTTAGAGCAGGAAGATGATCTAGTCTAATCTCTTTCTTTTAGAGATGGTGAAAATGAAATCCAACAAGAATAAGTGACAAGTCAGGATTCAATTGTATCTTCTGATTCCAAATACATCGTACTTTCTACTGTACTATATCTTTTGGAAAATGTTTATATTTTTTGTTTGTTTTTATATCACTTTCATTTCTGAATCTACTTACTTCCCATGGAACTATTCCTCAGTCATACACAATAATGGTCATACCTTTGATCTTGCTATCACCCATAAATATATCACTCTATATTCAAGAATTTGAAATCCTTTTATCTGATCATAATCTATTGGCTTTTCACCTCTCACTCTGCTTTCCCTTAAAAAACCCTACTCTTTTATTTTTATCTTTTTGGAGGGGGGAAAGGCAGGTTTGAGATTAAGTGACTTGCTCAAGGTCACACAGCTAGTAAAGGTTAAGTGTCTAAAGTCATTCTCTTCTCTTTGATAGTCTCTTGTCTCTAGGTTTTCAGGACACCACTTGCTCCTGGTTTTCTCCTATTTGACCACACCTTCTGCCTGTTGAATCCTCTTCCATATCATGTCCTATAATCATAGAGACACCTATAATCACAGGTGTCTCTCAGGTCTCTCTATACTACTTCACTTCATGGTCTCCTCAGCTCCCATGGATTTGATTACCAACTCTATGCAAATGATTCTCAAATCTACCTGCCCCAATCTCTCCTCTGACCTCCAATCTCACGTCTCCACAGCCTTTTAGACATCTCAGATTGGATGTTCAGCAGACATCTTAAACTCAGTATGTCCAAAATTATTTTACCCTGTAAATCCTCCCCACTCCTACTTTTCCTATTACTACAGAGGGCATTATCATTTCTCCAGTTCAGGCTTATAACCTAGGAATCATTCCGGATTCCTCACTATCTCTCACCCTGTCATATTCAATCTGTTGTCGAGGTCTGGCAATTTCACCTTTGCAACATCTCTCATATATGCCCTCTTCTCTCCTCTGACACAGGTGAAAGCCCTCAATATCTCACACTTGAATTATTACAATAGCCTGCTAGTGGGTCTATCTGCTTCAAGTCCCTTCTCATTCTATCCTATTCTCCATTCAGTCATTCAAGTGATTTCCCTAAAGCTCAGTTCTAATCATGTCACTTCCCTCTCTCCTCAATAAACTCCACTGGTTCCCTATTGCCTCCAGCATCAAATACAAAATGTTCTATTTGGCATCCAAAGCCTGCCCTCCATAACCTAGCTCCCTCTTACCTTCCCAGTCTTCACATACCTTAGTCCATGACATGTGCTCTTCAATCCAGTGATGCTGGTCTCCTGGCTGCTCCACAAACAAGACACTCCATCTCTTGGATCTGGTCATTCTCTCTGACTATCCTCCATGCCTGGAATGCTCTCCCTCCTCTGCTCTGACTACTGACCTCCCTGGTTTCTATTAAGTCCCCACTAAAATCCCAAATTTTACTGGAAGCTTTCCCTGAACCCTCTTAATTACAGTGCCTTCCTTCTGTTAATCATTTCCTATTTATATTTTATGTAGTTTGCTTTGAATATATTCAGTTGAATGATGTCTTCCTTATTAGATTGTAACCTCCTGGATGGCAGGGACTGTCTTTTGCCTCTTTTTGCATGCCAACTGCTTAGCAAAGTTCCTGGCACATATCAGGTACTTAATAAATGTTTATTGTTAGATTGGTTGGTTGAATATATGACACCCCACTACCTTACTGAGCAAGCCATCTCTTGTTTATAAATAAAAATGAAAGAAAAAAGATAAACAGCTCAGCAAAATGAACCAGTGCATTGAAAATAGTACAAGAAGTGCCCATGCCTCTGTAAAAGAGGGAAAGAAGTATTTTTTCATCTTTTTTCTGGGAACCAATTTTGGTCATTATATCACGCTCAGTTTCAATTTTGCTCTGGTTCTTTCCATTTTTATAATTTATCATTCATTTATATATAGCTTGAAAATCGCTAAGACAAGAAGCTAAGACTACCAGTCTCAGTTTATCTTGAACTTGAAAGTACTGAATTACTAAATTAGCTCTGTATACAATTCTACATCCTAAATGTTTACAATTGAAACCATATATTTAAAAATCATTAAAGAGTATTAAATCCTGCCATATTCATTGAAATGAATGTAGTCATTGTGCATATTGTTTTCATGGTTCTTCTTACTTCACTTCGCATTTGCTTATATAAGTCTTCCCATGTGTATTGGGCTGAGACTGATACAAGACAGTCTGGGGTATCAAGTTTGGAAACAGCATGAAATAAGACCCTCATAGACTATCAAAAGATTAACAAAAGGAGATTTACTTAGCCATAGCATAAAAAGGATGTTCAACATGAATAAAGAATTTAGCTCAGGTAGATTCAGCCTTCCTCATCTCCATGCAGAAATTCATCTCATCAGAAGGGCAAGGTATGGTAACTTGGGTAGCCAAGGGATATCCACCAAATCTGAAGGGCCCCATGAATGGCCTTCTTTTATGCCCATGAGGTGACTAGGGAGCTGCCTCAACTAACTGAGCCTTAAAACCTTGAACCTATTAAATCTGGAGGATAATTTCAATACCTTTCAAAGAAAAATTAGACTAACCTTCACCAGACAGGGTCTTAGGAAAACCTAGCCCAGCCTTAGTGAGAGATTGATAATATTGTTATATTACATAATATTGCTACTAACTCATATTTCTTTAAATTCATTTCTTAAAACATAACAATATTTCTATTACATTTAGGCACAACTATTTCATCCATTCTCCAAATGGTAGGCATCTACTCTGAGTTCTTTGCTATCATGAAAAGTAGTATGACATATTTTGAAATGTCACAGATAAAGGAGTCCTATAAGGTATAAAGAGGCAGCTAGATGGAGCAGTGGATAAAGCATCAGTCCTGGAGTCAGGAGACCTGAGTTCAAATCTAGGCTCAGACACTTCCTAGCTGTATGACCCTGGGCAAATCACTCAATCTTGGTTGCCTTAGTTTCCTCATCTATAAAATGTGCTGGAGAAGGAAACAGTAAACCACTCCAGTATCTTTGCCAAGAAAATTCTAAAATGGGGTCACAAAGAGTTGGACATAACTGAACAACATTTGGTATAACAGGAATAGAATATAAAGGAAACATTCTGTCCCCCAAAGGCAATTCTGATATTTACCTTTTATATTTTGCCTTTTTAGGAGCAAAGTGAGTAGAGAGCACATCAAAGACCCAGCACTCTTAGGACATTCTAAAAATGATCAATATCTTGGAGAAATACAACATCTGGACTCTGACACAACTTCAGAGTTTGTTTTGTTACTCCCACTTCCAACTTCCCAACAGGAAATTGAATAGATCATGAGGCATTTCCCAGCTAAAGATTTATCTTTAGGGTCACAGGATCATTGATTTAGAGCTGGAAAAGACGGCAGAGGTCATCTCATCCAACCTTCACCTTTTAAATATGATGAAAACAAGGTCCATAGATGCTTAGTGACTTCCCCACGTCAACCCAGGTTTTCTGTCCCCAAATCCAGTGTTCTTTCCACTATATCACATTGTCTTTCTCTGTTCTTGTTTCATAACAGGGAATGGCAAGTTTAATAGTTTTGAAAATAAAGTAGCTCTTACCATGACAAGTTCTGAGGATTAACTCCTGAAAATACCGAATGTTGGTTGTTCCCATGGATTATTGCTTACAAAAAATATATGTTGCATAGTAGCTGAAGTGTAATATCTCTGAAGCCCCAAATAGACACTATACTCTTTTTAAAATAACTCACTTGTTGTTGTTGAGTCATTTTCAATCATGTCCAACTCTTAGTGACCCCATTTGGAGTTTTCTTGACAAAGATACTAGAGTGGTTTGCCATTTCCTCCTTCAGCTCATTTAACAGATAAGGAAAATGAGGCAAACAGGGTTAAGTGACTTGCCCAGAGTCACAGAACTAGGAAGTATCTGAGGTCAGATTTGAACTTGGGTCTTCCTATCTACTGTGCCACCTCGCTGCCCTAATATCAATATTAGTAAAAGTTAAATATAACTTTTATACTTGTAAATTACTCGTCATCTTTCAATGGCTCCCTTACTGAATAAAATCTTTAGTCTGGCATTCAAGGTACTCCATGATTTGGCTACCAACCTACCTTCCTACTCAGGTCTTCTATTACCCCATCTTATCTACCCAACATTGCAGACAAACTGGCCTAAATACTATTCTCTGAGGCTGAGCTTTTTATCTTCAACATTCTTATACATGCCATTTCCCCTGCCTAGAATGCTCTTCTTCCTCACTATCAAACAAATGCACAAACATGAACAGACATGTCCAGTTCTTACCTGTCTTTCAAGATCTGTCTCTGATGTCACTGATTCTCTGTCCTAGATTCCCCAGTGAAAAGTGACCTCCTTCTCCTCTAAACTCCTATAGAATTTTGCATGTCCTCTTTTACACTAAATACTACCGTTTACCTCTTATCATGGCTATTTGTCTTCATTAGAGTTTCATTAAAATACAAATTCCCCCAGTAGAACGTAAGTTTCTTAAGAGCAAGTGCTATTTTAAGATCCAATTGTTACATATTAGGCATAAATAATCGTGGAGTTGGACTCATATCTTATCTTCAATCCTAGACTGTATATTCCCTGAGAGTGTTGTCTATAAGTGTGCGCACATTCCATGGGCTGATGGTGAATGCTCCCATGCTTTTTGGCATGATGCTTTCAGTCATGTTGTAAAATGCTTTCAATGAGGATGAACATGGCACCAAGGTCAGCTATCACACTGGTGGTAAATTCTTCAACTTGAAAAGGCTATAAGCCAAGACCAAAGTAGAAGAAGCATTGGTGCATGATTTTCTGTTAGTGGATGATTGTGTACTCAATGCAGCCTCTGAAGTTGAGATGCAACAAAGTATGGATTGAATCTCTGCTGCTTGCACTAATTTTGGCCTAACAATTAGCACCAAGAAAACACAGATGCTCCATCAGCCACCACCACACCATGCATATGTGGAACCATCAATTACAGCAAATAGAGAAGTTTGAATGCTGTAGATAAGTTCACTTATCTCAGTAGTGTTCTTTCCAGGGATGTGTACATTGATAATGAGGTTGCTGCACATATTGTCAGAGCTCTTTCAGTGTCTGGGGGGCTCTAAAAGAAAGTATGGGAAAGAAGAGGTATTAGACTGACTACCAAACTGAAGGTATACAGAGCTGTTATATTGGCCTCATTGCTGTATGCCTGTGAAACCTAGACAGTCTACCAGTGCCATGCCAGGAAACTGAATCACTTCCGTTTTAATTGTCTTAGGAAGATTCTGAAGATCACCTGGCAGGGTAAGATACCAGATACTGAGGTCCTTACTCAAACTAAACCATCAAGCATTCATTCTGCTTCAGAGAGTGCAACTCCGATGGGTAGGCCACATTGTTCAAATGCAAAATCTATGCTGGCCAAAAAGACTCACACAGGGCAAGCATTCACATGGTGGTCAGAAGAAGCAATACAAGGACACTCTCAATATCTCCCTTAAGAACTTTGGAGGGGGGCGGAGCCAAGATGGCGGCGTAGCAGCAGCAACATATCGCAGCTCTCACATAGCCACCCCAAAATACCCATAAAATAGGACCCTAAACCAATCCCTTAACTCCAAAACACGCACAAAGATACTTCCCACTAAAGTCAGCTCGGCTACAAGGAACCATATCAGCACTGTGAACCGAAAACCAGCCTGGCCTGAAGCCGCGGCTGTGCCCCGGGGGCGGCTGGACTGGAAGAGCTGAGGAGCCTCTCAGGTGAGCAGGTTAGCAGCAGCTGCGAGTGGGATTTGTGAAAGGGGGAGATAAGCAGTCCAGCT
>JAQQSU010011172.1:0-12238 GCA_028627135.1 Pseudochirops cupreus
GTATTTATCTGTTTATTTAAGTATTTATCCATTCATTTGCTGGTTTATCTATCCATTGATTTATTGGCTTACTTATCCATCCATCTATTTATTTTCTTATGGATTTGTCTACTTATCCATTTATTTACTTCGATTTGTTTGTTTATTTTTAGGTTAGGTGTCTCTTTCTTGCCCAGACTGGAAATGTAGGGCTCACTCCCCACATCCCACTACTGATTAGCCTTTCATCTACTCTGTTCTCACTCTGGGCCAGTTTGCTGCTTCTTAGGCAATGTGCTGGTCCCTGCTCCCAGGGCTTCACCATTACCAGTGCTTAACTTAGTGTGGACACCTGACTGGCTTTGTTATTGTTTTTGTTTAGCTGCGTTCAACTCTTTGTGATCTCAGGGACCACAAAATGTCAATACTGTCCGTGGAATTTTCTTGGCAAAGATTCTGGAGTGGTTTGCCATGCCTTCTCCAGTAGATTAAAGCAAATAGAGGTTAAGTGACTTGCTCAGGGTCACACATTTGAACTCAGGTCTTTCTGACTGCGGCGCTCTGTCCACTGGGTCACTCAGCTGTCTCTCTGATGGGCTTATTCTATGCAATCAAGAACTACGCTCAGGAGATTTGCCAGCCTCTGCTACCGACTCCCATAACTCCCTCCTCAGAGGGAATTATGGTTTTGTGCCACCATACCTAGCAGTTTATGCCCCAAAAGATTTAGTTCAGTTTTAAACTTCAGTAAGCTTAAGATTGCACTAAGACTTTTGGAATATCCTGCATTTTTAATATAAATTATTTATGCTCTTGCTCCAATATAGAGAATGATTTCTCTTAGGGAAGTAGGGCTTCATATTTATCATTCTGGAGTCAAATCTTATAGAACCATATCCTACAACTAGTATCAAAGGAGACAGGCAGCACCTGTATGCACCTGTGCTACAGACTGAGAAAGTTAATATGTGCTCATGGTGAATTAGACCAAAAGCATATCAAAATGTATATTTTAGTCACGGTAAGTCACTTATTATAGTCTTCTTATCTTTTAAAAACATAAGCAATAGCATTGATTGGGATGATAAAAGATTATTCAATAAAAGGTCCAATTGCAAAATAGAACATAAAAGAATTATAGCATGGTAATTTAAAAAAAATTTGCCTGTTTTATTTTTTACAGAACTGTCATTTCACAGGCATCTGTAACTCCTGGTGAGGAAACTCTTTACCAAGGCAGACAAACAAATATACTATGACTTAAGAGCTTAGAAACCTACTGGGGACACTGACAGATTAAGTGACTTGCCTTGGGTCACAAAACTAGTATGAGTCAGAGGTAGTTCTTTCTGATTCCAAAGAAGGTGCTTGATTATTACGCCATATGCTTCTCTAAAACTTCCATGAAGTTATTAAAAACACAATCCCACAGCAGTGCGAACCATGGCAAAATGGTTAGTAATCAACATTTTGTCTATTTCGATCACTTCCCAAGCTGGAAATGAGAGCCAATTATCCATCTGTAAGCACACCACCTTCTGTGAGGATAAATTAAATTTCTAACACAAGTCAAGGAAAGAGCACTTTCACAGGGAAGGTCAAGGAGAAGAGTACTAACTTGATACTAACAAGCCACTGCTTTGTTTTTAAAACAAAGGATAAAAGCATAAAGTCACATTTACGTTCTACAAGGGAACAGGCTTTCTCTGCTTTGTCCCAGGGGACAGAACCGGGACAGGAATCAAATCTGGGTTTGAGACTGGAAAACAAACCAACCAAAAACCCCTTCCCTAACAATTGGGCGTTTGCCCCGTGTGGAATGGGCTTCCTTGGAAAATAATGAGTTTCCTCACTGGGAGTTTTCAAACAAAGGTTGGATGACCATTTGTTGCTTCTGTTGTTCTAGACTTTTTTTTTTGGTGAGGGGAAGGGTATGGCCTGGATTGGCTGGCCATGGAAGTTCCTTATGATTTCTACTTTTATCAGTCTTCCTTAAGGAGGTCACCAACCCTGTTCCTTATTCATAAGCGAACTGCAATGTCCCTCTAGTATTAACTTTTAGCAACCAGGTCAAAACTAGCACTTCTTATGTCAAGTTACTTTCTTTCACTCATACCACAGGAAGTATCTACTCCTCTAGTGAGAAAATGCAATTGAAGTAAAGGTTTATATACTTCTATGTTTTTGTACTATATTATAAAACCACATTGCTTTATAAAATGGTCTTGATTTTGCTGTACTGATAAAAAAATGCTTTAAAAAAGGTCTTTCACATCAGTTTTCTCTTTTTTTACTAGCTGAAATTAAAAAAAACCATTCTATTGCAACTATTACTTTGGAATGTTTTCATTGTTGTCTTTAAGAAGTCAGTCATCTGCTAAATTACTTATTTTTATAAACTCTTTGAAAGTTAATATCTGTGTAAAATGGAACCTGAAAAAAAGGCCACAGACAGTTAAGAATGACAAATGCTTCTTTCATGGCAACAGTAAATTTGGTTGCCATTTTTGA
Source organism: Pseudochirops cupreus (assembly GCA_028627135.1). Classification (NCBI taxonomy): domain Eukaryota; kingdom Metazoa; phylum Chordata; class Mammalia; order Diprotodontia; family Pseudocheiridae; genus Pseudochirops; species Pseudochirops cupreus. The sequence goes on from JAQQSU010011172.1 coordinate 2,491, forward strand.
TTAATTGACTTTCCCAAGTGGAAATAGCTTCCACTAAGTTGTATATTTTAAGTGTTTGCTCCAAATCCAGATTGAAAGTATATTCTTTCTTTCTTTCTTCTCAGGAAAGTACTAGAATGCTACAGAACCAAAAAACCTGTGCATAAGCACTGAATTCAACCAAAATCAGATGCTTGAGGCCTAAAATAACTCTACCCTTCAAAATAGTCTTACTTTAATGAACAAAACAGTATAAACTATTTGTCTCTGATCTGAATTTCAAGTTAATCTTACCATAAGTTTTTTCTCCCTCATAAAGTTCCAGGAAACCCTTCCAGATTTATGGGCAAACAGGGCTCTTAACCAGATATTGGCAGAAATTAGTCAGGAAACTTGCATAATACTCCCCTTCACCTTTCTGACATCTGGCAAGATGTTTTTTGTCACAAAACTAAATGTATTGCTGGCTTTTAAAAAATATTTTTAAAAAAAATCCACATTCCTGGTAGCATCAAGTGAGAAGATATAATTTCATCGCTAAAGGGAAATGTCATATAACTTATAGTCTACAACAGTCATTGAGTGGGGTTTATTTCATTATTTTGAATTTGTATTTCTAGTGCCTAGTACATAGAAAGTGCTTAAAAAATGCCTGTTGGTTGACTGATTGACTGAACCACTAACACTGGTGGTTAAGTAAAGTCATTTTATTACCTTTAAGCAACCTATGTCATTCTTAACTGAGTCAAATAAGGGAGAAGCTGTTCATTCATGATTATGAATTTTAGAATGTAAATTACATAACAAGGATCCATCTTTTGACACATACACATGAGTGTATGTATCTGCTTAGACAGTTTTTAGATTACTGTTTAATCCTTTAATGATAAAGCAACAGCCTGTTGAGTCATAAGTGACTTTCAATTCCTCATTGTCAATTTCAGAAAAGCTAAATAAGACCTAATTGTCAGCCTTCAGTACTAACAAAATGAGCCTCAAGTATTCCAGATGGACTATATAGAGTCAAATGAGATCCATGATATCCTAAAATACGTCTGTTACCAAAAAAGGGAAAGTATTCTAGTCAAATATTACAATATTTATATATTTAATTCTGAAAATTTTGTCCATGTTCCTCCTACATGGCCCCTTCCTTCCTTCCTTCCTTTCCTCCTTCCTTCCTTCCTTTCTCTCTTTCTTTCTTCCTTCGTGTCATTCTGTCTTTCTTTTTCTCCAAACTGTGATTTTTTTCGGTAACAGCTGACTGGAAACTCCCTCCATAGATGCAGATGGCTATTTCATCTGCAACTCACAGTAAGTGCTGCCTGAGTCTCCGATAAAGAAAGCCTTTTGCCTGGTCTCTTGCCAGGATTCAGGCTTCCACAATACTTCCTGAGTCCCTTCATCATTACCCTACTCTCTGACTCTCTCTATTTCACAGGAAACTTGGCCTCTACGCCTGGCATTCCTGACTCCAACAGACGAGCCTTTTTGCCTTATTTTACAGGGAACTGGGCCTTGGGGCTGCTTCTGCAGTCTCCTCTCCATGCACCTCTTTATGTGTTGTCTTCTCCTGTTAGAATCAAAGCTTCCCGAGAGCAAGGACTATCTTATTTGCTTCTATTTGTATATGTAATGCTTAGTGCAGTGCCTGGATACACCGTTAAGTGCTTAATAAATCCTCTGTCTGTGTGTCTGTCTGTCAGGAAGATTAAGTGACTGATCTAAGATCGCATAGCAAATGGTATCAGAAATGGGAGTGGGGTCTTCCTGACCACAAGCCAACCCTCTTTAGAGGCAGTGAGGTAAGGAGTGGATAGAAGGTTGGACTTGGAGTAAGGAAAATGTGATTTCAAATCCTGCCTGAGATACTACTAGCTGTATGACTCTAGGCAAGTCACTTCATTCTCTCTCAGCCTGTTTCCTCAGTCATAGAACGAGGGTAATAATAGCACCTACTTCACAGGGTTGTTGTGAAAATCAAATGAGATCATATAAGTTTGGTGCTTGGTAGGCCTTAAACCCCTGTTGGCTATTATTATTAGGCCATACAGCTCCACTTGGCTAGACTGTTAATTTTAATCGCAAAAGTAAGAACAAGAAAAACTTCTAAAATGTCAAACTGTCTCAAACTTGTTAACTGCTTAATGAACATTGATGAACTCACATGGCAGGAAGGGCTGCAACCAGTAGTGACTGGAGGAGGTATCCATTTGAGGAGCACCAGTGGGAGGATAAGTGAAACTATTAAACATTATTTATTACATTAGAGTGAAACATATTAGGGCCAGGGTGCAATTTTCCAACTCTGCTTAGGGTTATAAATGTTAGATACCAGCTTTGACCGTAAGCAAAAGCTATGTGAGAATCTAGTTTAGAGTGCTTTCACTAGAGCCCAAATTCATTCATTCCTTTGCAAGTATCAGCATTTATACAAAAAGAACAAAAAAAAGGACAAAAATCTACCAACTAGGCTGAGCAGCCATCCTTTCCATGTAGTCCTTAGCCATATTTTGGGCTTCGATGTTCTCGGGATACAGCACACAGAACATTGCTAAGGCACCCAGGTTGTTGCCATAGATTTCATTCCACCTTGCACTGTAATCCTTGGGATCCCAAGGAGGAAGATACTCCAGAGGACTAGACAGCATGGTCTGCACTGCTTCTGTCAACCGTGCGGCAATGTGCCGATGTGTACCGGATGCCCTCCGCTGCAGCTCCTCCACTTCCCCCTTGGAAAAATACAGCATGGGGTGGCTGTCATAGTTGGCATTGATGAAGGGAATCATGACTTTGGGGTTCTCGTCAGTGACGTAGGCTGCCACAAAATAACACAGATGTATGAAAAACACACTGGGAGCCCCCCGTGTGTGAGTCCTCATTATGGCATCAGATCTCCAAGTCGCAAAGGCAGCCAAACCATCTTTGAAATGTCCTGAAGAAGGGAAAAAAAAATAAATCAGCACGGCATGGTAGGAAGCATACAGAAGATAGGGCTTTATATACTTTTTAAAAGTAGTACTTCTAAGTCCTGAGTTTTGAAGAGAAAATTTTGTGAATATAAATTTATCTAATATTTATAAAAATTCATCTTAGAAATAAAGAATATTTTAGGAAGTTTACTGATGGCTAGTGAATCCTGTTTCTAAAAACTAGAGTCCAGTAAACACACTAAACTATATGCAAGCATTTTCATTCAAGACATCACAGTCTATAATAAGGAAAACAACAATGCACAAACAATACGAGGAAAGGTAATCCTATTTTCCCTTTGATAATTTCTCACACAGGAAGGTTTTTTTCCCTTTTTAAAAATTTTTACTTTTCAAGATTCACTTTCGTAAGACTTTGTGTTCTAAATTTTCCCCCCTCCTTCCCCTCTCCAAGATGGCATGCAATCTGATACAGATATTAAACATTTCCACGTTAGTCATGTTGTGAAAGAACAATCAGAGCAAAAGGAAAAAAAACATGAGAGAAAAACAAAAACAACAAAAAAGAAAATAGTATGCTTTGATCTGCATTCAGACTCCATAATTCTTTCTTTGGATGTGGATAGCAATTTCCATCATGAGTCTTTTTGGAACTGTCTTAGATCATTGCATTGCTAAGAAGAGCTAAGTCTATTAAAGTTGGTCATCACATAATGTTAGGTTTTTTTCCTATGATAAAACCTCATGCTACTTCAATGGGAACAGAAACGACTAAGAAGAAAAAGTGGGAAATATTTTTTAGGTGACCTTTCTCCAATTCACTTTTTTTCCTATACTAAGTGTTTGAACTAATAAATCTTAAAGAATTTAAATAGCCAGAAGTGTTATGACTAATGGGAAGCAGCAGCAGGACCAGTTGATCAGAAGGAGCAAAAGGGACAAAAAAAAGAAAGAAAACTTTCCAATCCTTTAACATCTTGCTTCCTGACATGTACTTTTTGATCTGGTAACCCTGACTTCCTGGCTATTACATGAACAAGATACTCCATCTCTTCATTCTCACTCTTCTCTCTGGCTGTTTCCCCATGCCTGCAACCTCTCTCTCCTTGGCTCCACCCAAATGTCCTCCCTGGCTTTCTTTAAGTCCTAACAACAATCCTAACTTTTACTGGAATCTTTCCCCAAGCCCGCTTAATTCTAGTGCCTTCCCACTAATCATTTCCTATTTACCTTGTATATACCTTTCTTTGTGTATATTAGTTTGCATATTTTCTCCCCCTTTAGATTATAAGCTACTCGAGGGCCAAGACTGTCTTTTGCATCTTTTTGTATCCCCAGTATTTAGCAAAGTGCTTGGCCACAGGAGGCAATTAACAAATGTTTATTAACAAAAAGGGTATCAACATCTCTCAAAACTTTTTCCCAGTGGCAGATAATAGCATCAATGCAATAAAGGATTTGGAATGCCAGGGTTTTGTCCTAGAGTAATTGTCATTAATTACCTCTTATCCTAAAAGATCTTTGAAAAGGATAGATATCTAGAAGTGGAGATAGAGACATACCTGTGTAGATATATTAATATATATGAAAACAATGGCCATAGAATATACACACATTTTTTTCTGATTACTTTGTAGTAATTTACATTTTGCACACAGAGTTTGAGTGCAAAAAATAAGGTAAAAATTTAAACCAACCCATATATATTCTTAACTATTTGATATTCTAAACACTGCTTTTAATGGTGGATTTATTTATAGGCTAAAAGAGAGTCTGTTCAAATGTAGTAACATTTTAAAAAAATCTCATACTACTATGCTCCACATCTGGGATAAAACAAGCATGCAATCTCCCCAGAGGAAAGTCAGAGAATTCCTAAAATTCCTAAGAGGGGAAAGGTTATAGAAAGCAGACCAGAGAGACAGTTTTGTGTAAATAATGAACAGTAGTTTTCAATTATTAAAAAAGAGAGGCTGATGGAGTAAGGAAAAATGGTTTCCATAATCAGAAAAAACATTAAGAATTAAATATACAATATAGCCTAATCCACATCTTCCTTTCGGCTTATTTCTAAGATCAAAGCAATTAAAATCATATAAGGATGTTAGCTTAAATTCTGCTAAATTATATGTGTGTATAAATTATACATTACAAATACATAGTATTTTGCTACACTTTTGAATATTGGAGATAAAAAGAAAATTAAAATCATTGTCATTGGTGATTCACTTTATGAACAAAATTTGAGATAACTGTACTAAAGGGAATTTAAATCCTAGATGCACCCCCTATTTTGTCTCTAGTACCCAAAGCTTCAACATGGCTGGCTGTCTTAAAATCATACAGCAAAAGAAATCGTACCTTATACTAAGTCTAGTGGGATGGGGGTGGGAGTAGAGGAAAGAGTTATGGTCTCCAGAAATAAAAAAGATTTGGCTGCGTCTAGTTATGTCTAGTTATCTGTATGGCCATTTTCACCAGAAAATGGTGCTAATGATGAAATAAAGTACATACACAGATATGGATAATGAAATGAAGTCCTGAAAACTCTCAGACCTAAACAAACCTATCTAGTCTATGGCCATCTTAGGCCTATGATGCCTAGAGTGAATTTAGATGTATAAAAAGAGACAAAGAAGTGGAAGAAGGTAAAGATGAGAGTAAAGAATGAGTAAAAGAGAAGGAAGAATAAGACAAAAGATGAAGAAAAAAACAAAGGAAAAGATGAGTGAAGAGGAAGAAGGAGATTGGGGTGTAAGTGTCCATTTGTGTTGCCTGTACTCCTGGTTCAGCTTACAGCTTGGGACTTGAAAGGAAAAGCAGAGCTCTTCTGTTCTCACCTGTAGTTCCTGACACTAATTTTTTTAAAAAATGTAATAGTTCAACATCTGGACCAGTGGTAAGTATTTGGGGAAGAGGGAACCCTGAAGAAAGTGAACTCCTCCCCAACTTAAATACTGAATGGTCCATGAAAATTTAGTAACAAAGGGAAATGACTTTTATTTCCTTCATTTTTGGGCAATACACTTACTCTTCCTGGGACTCAGTTTCTTTCTTTTATAAATAAGAGGCTAGAATAGGACTAGATGCCCTCTGAGGTCCATATCATTCATACAGAAGCATTATGAGATTCAATGGCTATGTCCCTAGATTAGTTTCTTCACCTATTTTGCATCACGGATCCCTTTAGTAGTCTGGTGAAGTTCTTGGACCCATTCTTATGAATACACAAAATAAAATTCATAGGAATATAAAGGAAACTAATTATATAGAAATATAGTTATCAAAATATTTTTAAAAAACAAGTTCATAGACCTTTAAAAACCCTTTTCCTACACAGTATCCTTAAAACTGTGGAATCACTGATATTAACCTTAACTAATTTACAACGGAGCTTTACCATCTCTGCCAAGAATGTTTCCAGTTATACATAATGTAAATGTATTTCTTCCCATGAGAGCTGCCGATTCTCATAAAATTTCTCTAAAACCTGACAACTGTTGTTTTGGATGTAAGTATGATGGGCTGGGCCAGTTTTCTGATTATTATTTCAGCTGGCTAGGGTAGAAGAGTTACCTGTGTCATGATTCACTGAGGTAGGCAGAATGCCAAGCAGCTTCCACAGCTCACCTTAGGTCTGTCCTTGTCTCTTTCTCTCTATGTCACTACTTCCACTTTCTCTATGTCCCCAGTTCCATTAGCTCTTCCTGGACTCTAGAGATGGAAGGGTCAACATCACTACCACATCTAACTCCAGTTTACTGATCCTAGAAACAAAATAGAAAGAGCACCATTGGATGCCCAGAATTTGATTCCTGGCTTCCTCACTTACTGCCTGTGTGACCCTAGGCAGGTGAATTCACGTCTTTGAACTTCAGTTTCTTCACAATACTTGTACTACCTACCTCATAGGGTTTGTGATGGGTAGGGTGGGGAAGTACTTTTTAAACCATAAGTTGAATGGGAACTAGCTTTTCCTACTTTAGGAAATAAACTGTTACCCTCCTTAAGTTTAGCTGAGGAATTATTTGGAGTTTCCCATAAGAAACTTTGACCAAGAAACCAAAGAAGGAACCTCTTCTTCTGTCATCTTCTTTCTAAAACCTAAATCCTAAAAAATACCCCATACAGGGGTGGCTAGGTGGCGCAGTGAATAGAGTACTGACCCTGGAGTCAGGAGGACCTGAGTTCAAATCTGGCCTCAGACACTTAACACAAAAACTAGCTGTGTGACCTTGGGCAAGTCACTTAACCCCAATTGCCCTTCCAAAAAAAAAAAAGCAAAAAAAAAATACCCCATAAAAAACCTAAACCTTCCTCTACCTAAAACAAAACATAGACACAAATGTGTTTTTCAGAGTACAGATTTTTGATTCACACTTCACTGAATTATAGCCACAGAAGAGTTTGGCCTACATGATTTATAGGACATTCAGTTATTCCCTAGTTTCTGTCCTTCTCTTCAACTAAATCATACTATTCCTAAAGTCAATGTGTTTAGAACTTGGGCATTTCCTCCTTTGGCTTCTTCACTGAATACTACTCCCCATCCCCAAGAAACTAGTCTCAGTCAGATGAGATAATAAACTGCTTAAATCTAATAGGTCTATACTCTCCCAATTTCTCCCTTTATTGTAGATAAATAAATACATATAAGAGTTACATCCAGTCACATTAGTAACATGCAGAGCAGGTATCTCCTCCTGTGTTGTGGAGAGTCAGGGCTCATTTCCCTACAATCTCCATTTCGTCATGGATCATTGAAAAGAGATATTCAACAGCAAAGCTGTCTGTCAAATTGTTAAGCCTTTCTGGGCTGTGGCATTTTGATCCAATGTTCAAGGACAGGCTTTTCAGAATGGTAAAATTATGGCCTATAGTGACCAGGGGTGGAGAATCTTTGGCTTTAAGGCCACATGTGGCCCTCTAGATCCTCAAGTGCAGCCCTTTGATTTGTTCTGTGAAATTTGGATTCAGTCAAAGGGCCACACTTGAGGACTTAGAGGGCCACATATGGTCTGAAGGCCACAGGTTCTCCACCCCTGAGCCCTATACCACAGAAAGCTGTAAAAATCTATTAATGTAAATGTGACAGATTTTCTTTCCATAATCCAACTCTCCTAAAGTCTATGGGGCTCAATAATCCTTCTTAGACATAGCGTATCAAAAAAATTCTTTCTTTCAATTCCTCAAATGATGCAATGATAATTCTCTTGATTCTCTAGTATTATATGGCCTTACATCTCTTTTCCTCTCCCATTATAACATAGCACAAAGAATAACAATTGTTTAAAATGGTTTGCATTCAATTATATCCTGGATAGAAAGCTAGCCTTGAAGTTGGGAAGATCATGTATAGCTTCTGACAGTGACCCTGGGCAAGGCCCTCAGTGGCCCAGGCAACTTTCTAAGACCATACATTGCAGAGCACTTGCTGATCTGCAATGGTAAAAGGAGTTTCCTCACTAGGAATACCCTAAGCCAAAGAAATCAGAGGTCCAGGACCTTCCCCCTGCAAAAAAAAAATAGTCATCTTTTCCACTAAAGTCATACTCTGTTGACTAATTATCATGTGGAAATGTCCCTGTGTTCTCCAGGGTTATATGGTACTAAAGTTCTGGCAGGCCCTACCAAGCAGGAAAGACTTGATGAATGGACTTGGCAAGGGAAGATGTGTCAGTTGTCAGAAGACCAGCTGACATTCAAAAAGGAAATTTACATTTATGAAGGAAATAGGTGGAAAGACAAAATGCCAGACCCGTTGAACTACTAAAGAAATAAGGTTAACTAAATGTTAGACTCTTCTGACCTATAAGATAATGCTGATGTATTTTGTCAATCAATAAGCACTAGTTAAACGCTATGTGCCAGCTACTTTCCTCCACACTGGGGATAAAAAGAAAAAAAGATGTTCCCTGCTCTCAGGGAGCTTTATCCAAACAGTTATTTCCTTGGGTGTATACCTTGCTTCTTCTGTGTAGCATATTCATTGCACAGGACTTATTCTTGCTTACATGATGTGAAAAATAATTGTGTAACAAGCTGAAAGAATTCATAATTACTTAAAGTGGGACATTGATAATGTCATAGGATCATAGGTTTGGAGCTAGAAGGGACTTTATCTAGCTCAACTTTTTCATTTTACAAATGAGGAAACTGAGTCCTAGAAAGGTCAAGTGACTTGCCTGAGTTAATACAAATAGTAACTGAAGGAGGCAGGTTTAGAAACCAAGTTCTCCAACTCCAAATCCAACGTTCTTTCCACCCTACCATGATGCCATTAGTTGAGGCATAAACCAGAGAAATAAGTACTTGGTTCTGTTGAGGACTGATAGAAGGCTATATCACAGCATGAGAAGAAAGTAGGGTTTGGTTGTAATCTACCCATATCAAGGAATCACAGACTCATTGGGGTACTGAATTATAAATGGGTTATGAGAGGACATTAAAAGGTAGACCTTTAAGCCCTGTTCCAATAAAAGCAACACTAATAATACTGTATTTGATTTAGCAGTTTTTCTTCTTTAAGATTCTGACCATATTTTATCCTTGTACTAACTCTGTGAAACAGAGAGGTACAGGCACCATTATTCAACTCCGTTTTATGAATTGAGAAACAGAAGCACAAACAAGTTAGCATGATAGATTCCCAAAGTCAAACAGTTGCTGAGCCAAAACCAGAACCCAAGTATAGTAAATCCTATGTCAGTACTCCTATTTGACTATATTTGTTTTTAAACCAAATATACTCTGCAATCTGTCTCAGCCACCTTGATGTAATGCAAGCACATGGAAGGAATATACTAAAAGCATACGAAGGAACTAAGAGGCAGTAT
>JAQQSU010011173.1:0-12238 GCA_028627135.1 Pseudochirops cupreus
TCTCCAACCATAAACAAAGTACATTCATTTGGTCAATCACAGAGCACAAAAAAACCCCCAAAAAAACCTCAAAGGCTTCCCACCCCTGAATCTCAAAAGGAGTAGGAGAGCACAAAAGGCCATCCACTCTTAAGTTACAACAAGGTTAAGCTCAGCATTGAATATCCAAGGAAAGGAGCTTCTTTCATCTTCATTTGAGGCAAGCCCTCAGCAATCTCAGTTTCTGGGGAGACAAGGCTCAACAAAGCCATAGCCAGTGTCATTATTAAGTTACTCTCAGCCTGTAGAAGAGTCCCAGAACCCCTGAAAACATCAGCAAGGCCCTCTTCCAGGATTTCTGTGCAGGTACCACAAGAAAATCCTCCTTCAGGGCTTCTGAACCAACAGCCAGGTTCTAGGACCTCTACAACAGCAGCACTGTCCTTCACCATCAGGTGAATCTGGCAAAACAACATCAAAACAGACAGACAAAATACTGGCATCACAGCCATGCCTCCTCAGTTCTTGGCAGCTCAGGGAGGCAGTTCTCAAAAGTCCTGAACAGCTCCAACAGGCTCTTAGCAGTCTTTCTCTCAGCTACTCAGGCTCTACGATACTGGATACTACTCTCCCAAAGTCCTTCTGGCCTTCTCTAGGCTTGGGCCTCTCTCCCAATTCATGGCTCCTCCCAGTTCAGCCCTCTCTCTTCATGTCAACAAGTCCATCCCACAAGTGGGATTCACAAGCTCTGGGTTTTAACATTCAATTTTAACACTCAACCCCAAAACCAAGCCAATATAGGAGCATCTCCAAATTCCATTACCAATACAGGAATAAAATAGGATTTTTGTTCTGGTGAGGCAAAATGACCCCTGTGGCACATGGGGAGCTTTCCAAGGAATGTGTTTCCCTCAGGGTGTCTCATGAGTCCTTGGTCACATTGTTGCACTGGACCAGAAATCTAGGACTAGTTGCTCTGTGATAGTTTTGTTTTCTTAGGCTCATTAAAGCTCCATACCAGATAAGAATCTTCTACTAACTCTCTTTTTTAAATGCATGCTGGGGTGGGGGCAGGAATATGACAAAGGCCTTTTTTGAATCAATCAGATTAATTGGTTTAAATTAATACTGTATAAAAGATCAATAGAAAGTCTTGCATATGAATCTAAGCCAAACAACTCTTTGTTACACAATAGCTCAGTAATAGAACAAAATAATTTTAATACCAAAATGTTATTTTGCATTTCATTAACATCAATCAGAATAGAAAATGAACTTTGCAGTTCAAAATGTCCTAAAATTTGCTCTCAAATTCCTTTGTATGCATCTTTGGTAGTTGAATATTTTTGGTTTTTTGAATGTTAATTTAAGTCCTTAAAGAAACAGGCAGTTACTGTGGAAACAGAACCAAACAATGGAAATATTGCTAAATAATTTAGCTACATAAAAAAAAAAGATACTTTATTTTGGATTTGTTTCCTGAAGAGAAAAAATTATTTCAATAAAAATTGTGGGTGATCTTTTAATTTTTCTTATTTAATATTTTAATGCCCCCCCAATTACATGTAAAAACAATTTTAACATGTTTTTTTTCAAATTTTGAGTTCTAAATTCTTTCCTCCCCCCCTCTTCATTGAGAGGGCAAGCAATTTGATATAGGTTATACATGTGTAGTCATGCAAAACACATTTCCATATAAATCATTCTGTGAAAGAAAACAGATAAAAAAAAACCACATAAAAATGAAAAAGTATCTTCGATATCCATTTAGGCCCTACCAGTTCTTTCTATGGAGAGGGACAGTACCTTTCATCATATGTCCTAAAGAATTGTCTCAGATAACTGTATTGCTGAGAATAGCTATGTTATTCATAGTAAATCATCATACAACATTGCTGTTATGGTGCACAATGTTCTCGTTCTGCTTATTTCACTTTGCATCAGTTCATGTAAGTCTTTCCAGGTTTTTCTAAGAGCATCCTGTGTATTTTTTTTTCTTTTTTTCCCCTCAGTACCAAGTCACTTTATTGGGATGTAAATGGTGGTAGTTTTTTGGTACAGATTATAAAAGGTCAGATAACCAAAATATGCATGCACTGAAAGACAGTGGGAGTGGTGCCCACGGCTCTCAGGGCTGGGGAAGCCAGGAGTGGCTTAGCTCTTGTTGTAACTGTCTGCAAGAGTGTGCTTGTCAAAAAGATATTCCGCCATGCCAGAATCAGGGGCCCCCATCTTGCGCAGGTTGCTTACGTGATCACCCAGCTGTTTGATGGACTTGACCTGTTTGTCCAGGTAGTGGGTTTCGATGAAATCACATAAGTGGGGGCCATTCTTGTCAGTTGCCAGCTTGTGCAATTCAGTAACGACTGATTGACATTTTTTTTCCAAGTGCAGAGCACACTCCATTGCGTTCAGCCCGCTCTCTCAGTCGTTGTGGTTGGGTTTCTTGATGTCCTGCAGGAAGATGCAGCCGTGACGCTGGTTCTGCAGCTTCATCAGCTTCTTGGTGTGCTCGAGCTCCTGGTGCGACTGGTGCAGGAAGTACTTGGCGAAGTTCTTGAGCACCACGTCGTCGCGGTCGAAATAGTAGGACATGGACAGGTAGACGTAGGAGGCGTAGAGTTCCAGGTCGATCGGCCGGTTGATGGTGGCCTCGGAGTCCTGGTGGTAGTTCTGCCGCATCTGAGAGGGGGACGAGGTGGTCATGGCTGTGGCGGAGGAGGCAGAGGAGTTGGCTGTGACGAAGGCTGGACAGCGGTGACGGCCAGGAGTGGCTGAGCAGGCGGCTGCTGCTGGACGGTAGGATGGAAGATGTGTTGGTTAGTGGAGGTGAAGGTGGAGAGGTGGCTAAGGGCGGCTCCGGCTGGAATCGAGCAGTGGGTTCCATTCAAGCTCTGCTGAAGCAGGAAACCACAGCGACTCCCCTTCCCTGCGCTTCTGGCCATCCTGTGTATTTCTTAAAGCGCAATAGCATTCCATCACAATCATAATCATATAAAACAACTTGTTCAGTTATTCCCCATTTGATGAACATTCCCTCAGTTTCTAATTCTTTGCCACCACTAAAAGAACTTCTATAAATATTTTTGTACACATATGTCCTCTTTTTTTTTTTTTTTTTTTTTTTTACTTCTTTGGGATACAGACCTAGTAGTGGTATTGCTGAGTCAAAGAGTATACGTGGTTTTATAGCCCTTTGGGCATAGCTCCAAATTTTTCTATAGAAGGGTTGAATCGTTATACAACTTCATCAGTAGTACTTTAATGTTTTAATTTCCCCACATACCCTCAAACATGTGTCATTTTCCTTTTCTGTCCTATTAGCCAATCTGACAGGTATGAGACAGCAGCTCAGGGTTATTTTAAGTTGCATTTCTCTCATCAATAGTGATTTAGAGCATTTTTTATATGACTATAGATAGCTTTGATCACTTTGTCTGAAAACTGCCTGCTCATATCCTTTGACCATTTATCAGTTGAGGAATGACTCTTATTTCTCTGAATTGGACTCAGTTTTCTATATATTTGAGAAATGAAGTCTATGAGAGAAAGTCACTATAAATTTTTTTTCACAGTAATGATTACCAGCTATGTATTTCTCCCCATCCTATTTTCCCTACTCTCTCTCCTTTTACCCAAAAGTGTTTTACTTCTGACTTTTATCTCCTCCAAACTGCCCTCTCTTCTCTCAGCTCCACTCCCGACCCCTCTCTTATCCCCTTCCCTTCCTACTTTCCTGTATTGTAAGATAGATTTCTATAACCAATTGAGTCTGTATATTATTCCCTCTTTGAGCCAGTTCTGATGAGATCAAGGTTCATATGCTTCTCTCCCCACTTCCCCCATTTTCCCATCTATTGTAAAATCTCTTTCAGGCCTATTTTATGTTAGCTAATTTATCCCATTCTACCTCTCCCTTCCCTTTTCTCCCAGTGCATTCTTCTTTCTCATTCCTTAGTTTTATTTTTTTTAGATAATCATACCATCACATTCAACTCACACCTCTGCTTTCTATGTATGCTTCTAACTACCTGAAAATTGAGAAAGTTTTTAAGAATTATAAATATAATTTTCCCATGTAGGAATATAAACAGTTTAACCTTATAGAATTCTTTATGATTTCTCTTTCCTCTTTACCTTTTTATGCTTCTTTTGCATATTGTATTTGAAAGTCAAATTTTCTATTTAGCTCTGTATTTTTTTTTATCAGGAATGCTTGAAAGTCTTTTATTTCATTGAATATCCATTTATCTCCCTGAAGAATTATACTCAGTTTTGCTCAGTAGGTGATTCTTGGTTGTTATCCTAGCTCTTTTGCCCTATAGGATATCATATTCCAAGTCCTTTAATGTAGAAGTAGCTAAATCTCTTATCCTGACTGTGGCTCCACATTTGAATTGTTTCTTTTTTTTCTCTTTTTTTTGCTTTTTGGAGGGGGGACTGCAGGGCAATTGGGGTTAAGTGACTTGCCCAAGATCACACAGTTAGTTTTTGTGTTAAATGTCTGAGGCTGTATTTGAACTCAGGTCTTCCTGACTCCAAGACCAGTGCTCTATTCACTGTGCCACCTAGCTGACCCTGAATTGTTTCTTTTTGACTGCTTGCTATATTTTCTCCTTGATCTGAGAAGTCTGAAATTTGGCTATAATATTCCTCGGAATTTTCATTTTGGGATCTCTTTCAGGACTTGATTGACAGATTCTTTCAATTTCTGTTTTATCCGCTGGTTCTAGAATATTAAAGCAGTTTTCTTTTATAATTACTTGAAAGATGACATGTAAGTTCTTTTTTGGATCATGACCTATAGGTAGTCCAATAATTCTTAAATTATCTCCCCTGGATATATTTTCCAGGTCAGTTGTTTTTTCAATGAGATATTTTGCATTTTCTTCTATTTTTTCATTTTTAAAATTTTGTTTGATTGCTTCTTGATGTCACATGAAGTCACTAGTTTTCACTTGTCCAATTCTAACTGTTAAGGAATTATTTTCTTCAATGAGCTTTTGTACCTCCTTTTCTATTTGACCAGTTCCACTTTTTAAGGAGTTCTTCTCTTTAGTGCATTTCTGAATATCTTTTTCCATTTGGTCAATTCTGTTTCCCTAGGCATTCTTCTCTTCATTGGATTTTTGTGCCTCTTTTACTGTTTGGCTTATTTGGTTTTTTAAGGTGTTATTTTCTTCAGTATTTTTTTTTTGTATGCCTCCTTTACCATGCTGTTAATTCCCTTTTTGTGTTTTTCTTGCATCACTCTTAGTTCTCTTCCCAATTTTTCCTCTACTTCTCTTACTTGATATTTAAAATCCTTTTTGAGCTCTGCCATGGTCTGAGACCAGTTCTGTGAACAATGTTCTCCTGGTTCTGTTCACTTTACTCCGCATCAGTTCATACAAGTCTTTCCAGGATTTTCTGAAGTCTGTCTGTTCATCATTTCTTATAACACAATAGTATTCCATTACATTTACATACCACAACTTGTTTAGCCATTCCCCAAATGATGAGCATTCCCTCAATTTCTAGCTCTTGGTCACCCCAAAAAGAGCTGCTGTAAATATTTTTGTGGGTCCTTTTCCCATTTTTATGATCTCTTTGGGATATAACCCTAGAAGTGATTGCTGGGTCAAAGGGTATGCACATTTTTATAGCCCTTTGGGCATAGTTCCAAATTGCTCTCCAGAATGGTTGGATCAGCTTACAGCTCCACCAGCAATGAATTTGTGTTCCAACTTTGCCACGTCTTCTCCAACATTTATCATATTCCTGTTTTGTCATGTTAGCCAGTCTGATAGGTGTGATGTAGGTCCTCAGGGTTGTTTTGATTTGCATCTCTCTAATCAATAGTGATTTAGAGCATTTATTTCATATGACCATAGATAGCTTTAATTTCATCCTCTGAAAACCGCCTGTTCATATCCTTTGACCATTTATCAATTGGAGAATGACTGGTATTCTTATAAATTTGACTCAGTTTTCTATATATTTTAGAAATGAGGCCTTTATCAGAGACACTAGATGTAAAAGTTCTTTCTTAGTTTTCTGCTTTCTTCCTAATCTTGGTTGCATTGGCTTTGTTCATGTAGAAACTTTTCAGTTTAATGAAATCAGAATTATCCATTTTGCATTTTATAATGGTCTCTATCTCTTGTTAGGTCGTAAGTTCCTCCATTTTCCATAAATCTGACAGATAAACTATTCCTTGCTCCCCTAATTTGTTTATTGTATCAGCATTCATTTGGACTTTATTTTGATATACAGTTTTTGGCTCTTTCAAGGTGGTATGATCTAGGGAAAGGTGTGTTTACTACTCTCTCATACTATGCACTGGTTTATGAGTGACTGTAAGCACTTTTTTCCACCCTGGAATTGTGACCAGGGTCCCTGCTCCCCTGTGGCCACAAGCTCTGCCATACATACTCCTCCTTGCACTGGTACTAAGACCCAGGACTGCAAACCAGATCTAAGTATAGGAAATGTAACAGAGTCTTGCCCCTGGTGCCAGCAAAGGGACCTATGTAAATCGCCTTCTGAATCCTTGTCTGATTCCCCTTACCATCTGTAGGCTGACAGATCTGCAAACCTTCACTGCTGCCACTGATTCAGGTACCTTGAGGCCTGATTTTGGTTTGCTAGATCCCAATTTGCTCACTGTCTGTGTTGGACTGTACTCCTCTGTCACCCTGGTGCAATAGACCTTTCCTGCTGACCTTCTAAGTTATCTTGGCTTGGAAAATTGTTTCACTCCATCTTTTGTGGGTTCTGCCATGCCAGAATTTGTTTATAGTCATTGTTTAAAGGTATTTGGAGGCGTTTGGGGGAAAGCTCAGGCAGGTCCCTGCCTTTACTCAGTCGTCTTGGCTCTGCCTCCAAGTGTGGGTGATCTTAAG
Source organism: Pseudochirops cupreus (assembly GCA_028627135.1). Taxonomy (NCBI): domain Eukaryota; kingdom Metazoa; phylum Chordata; class Mammalia; order Diprotodontia; family Pseudocheiridae; genus Pseudochirops; species Pseudochirops cupreus. The sequence goes on from JAQQSU010011173.1 coordinate 6,864, forward strand.
AGATTTACTACAACTTTCAGGTTAAATAGTCAGGCAGATTAACGACACTGTTATTTTTACAAGCTCATTAAATCCCTTTTCATAGAAATCCTCCAGTTTGCCTCATGTTAGAAAAGGGATCTTTATTTTCATAACACTTTGGCCCCTGACATGAAGATAATGATTGAGAATGATGATGCTGATGCTGATGATAGTAATAACAGTGAAGCCCACCTATGGAGACCCATCTGTGGGGAGGCCCACATATTGTGAGGACCTGTCATTATGTGGCTCAAAGGAAAGGAGAATAGACATTTCCTGCTTCTTCTCCCCCTACCTTTCTCCAAGGGAGACTTTCATTCCTACCAGGAGGAAAAGCAGGATGTTGGAGCCTAAAATTTCAAGAATATTTGAAGAGAGAGAGTCTTACTGATAAGTGTTAATGTTAGAAGCAGAACCTTTTTTCCATAAAAAGAACAATTCAGCCTCAAATAACACTGTTGCTGAATACTCATCTTCAGACCCTCACATGGGTACTGGTACTTGTATCATTATGGAGAATGTTTGTATGGGACCAGAAGGAACCCTATAAACCCAGAGGAATATATACTTCATTTGAAAGTCCCTGAAATATGTGGATAGCTTTTACCCTTTAAGTACTTGGTATCTATTGGAGACTTTGCTAACTGTAATTTATCTCTGCAATAACTCATACCTTCAATACATCTCACTAGAATGTGTGTGAATTGTGCTTTGGATTTTGTTTTTACATTTTAGGAGTGTGTGGGGCAATGTTTACCCCAAGATTGCTCCTTACCATTCATTATTATTCATTACTCTTTCTAATTTATCCATTGCTGTTGAGGATATCACCATCCTCCCAGTCATCCAGGCTTGCAAACTAGCCACTCCTCCTCCACTATCATCCTCCACTCCTCACTTTTTAACTCTCCCCCCAATATCCAACCTGTTGTCAAGTCTTGTCATTTCTTTTGTCATTTTGCCTATATGCCCATTCTCTCCTCTGACGCTGTTACTGTAAGGTAGGATCTCATCTCATCATGCTTGAGCTTTTTATTTGCAATAGTCTTCTGATTGGTCTGCCTGCCCTAAGTCTTTACCCATTCCAGTCCTTCCTCCACACAGCTCTTAAAGTGAACTTCCTAAAGCGCAAGTCTGACCATATCACTTTCCTATTCAATAGATTCCTGTGGATTAAATAGGATCAAATGGAAAATCCTGTTTGGTTTTTAAAGCCACTTACAACCTGACTACTTTCTACCTTTTCAGCCTTCCTTTATTTTACTGTACTCCTTTGAGATTCAGTGGCACTACCTTCCTTGCTGTTTCTAACATAAAATGTTGCATCTCTCAACTCTGAATTTTCACTGACTGTCTCCACTGCCTGAAATTCTCTACCTCTTCATTTTTGTCTCCTGGTTTCCTAAAGTTTAAATTAATATCTTACCTTCTACAAGACTTTTTCAGTCTTCCTTAATGTTAGTGCCTTCCCTCAAAGGTTATCTCTAATTTATTATACCTCTATCATCTTTACATCTACATGTATATTGATATCTATGTAATCTATATATAGTATCTATCATCTATGTATGTATTTATATATGTGTATCTATGTATTTTTGTACCTATTGTTCTTCCCCACCCCCCTTTAGATTTTGAATTTCTTGAGCACAGGGATCTTGCCCTTATTTAACCTTGTTCGATTTGGAGAACCATCAGTTGCTAAATGTTGAGGAATGGGCAGGAAAGCATGACCAACTTTCTGGATCCTTGAAATCAGCTCCACAAACCCTGAAATATAGTTGGTGCTTAGTAAGTGCTTGTTGATTAATATATCAAATGTGTGTGACTGTGAGATCAGTTAACATATGTTCAATAACCATATGTTATTAATTTTAAGAGGAACCCTTTGAGTCAGCGTGATCAGTGCAAATTTGTGATCATTATCAGAAAAACAACCCTAAAACAAGGGCACCTGACCACTTTTGTGAGAAGTTACTCTTCCTTTCCCTAAAGCCTTAAGAGTCAGAGGAAAGTGATTAGGGAGTATTCTTTGAGTGGGAAGACTTTGACATCTAATTCCATGAAGGGGATAGGTATATGTTGGGGTGGGAGCTGATTAGAGTCCTAGAAAACTGAAGAAATGGGGACATTTCAGAAATGGGTGGAAGATATTGACTTGAAAATATATCAAATTAGGCCTCTAGAATATTAGTAGACTCCAATCTGAGGACTAAGAAACCCTGATCTGAAGCATCTATCCTATGGATGGTATATTAGTACTATTTTCTTTCTATATGAAAGACTGCTCATTCAAAGAGCCAGACAAGATAAATTTATAAAGACTTTTTAATCTCCTTATGTCAGCTTTCTTAGTACTGTACTTTTTGAAGTCAGAATTTCATTAAAACTATACAACAATAATTATAATTTTATAATACTCTATGTTTTCAAATGAGGCAGCTAGGTGTTGGAGCGGATAGAGTTCCAGGCTCAGACTCAGGGGGACTCATCTTCCTGAGTTCAGACTTGTTCTCAGACACTTACTGGCTGTATGACCCTGAGCAAATTGCTTATTCCTATTTGCCTCATTTCCCTCATCTGTAATATGAGTAGGAGAAGGAAATGGCAAACCACTCCAGTATCTTTGCCATGAAAAACCCAAATGAGGTCACAAAGAGTTGGATATAAGTGAAAAATGACTCAGTAATAAAAACAGTTTAAAATTATTTCTTAAAATTTATCTTGAAATGGACAATAATTTTTCATTGCTATGTGTGAAGAAATAACCCTTTATTTCTGGTTGAAATTGTATATGGACATAGTAATACATTACTGCATATAGTATGTTACAAACCTTTGTGGGTATTTTGGCCTAAAATTTCTATGGTGTTCACCATGAGAAATAATATAATTAACCTGAAGTTGATAGAATCTTCATCTCATGGAGGAGTCACCTTAAAGCATTGACCATAGAGGTTACTGAGGGACCAGAAGAAGTACCAGTCTTGAGTTATAAGAGGAGCCCCAAGTTTGGCTCAGTGGTAGATTAACATCATGGCAGCTAGCTAGATGGTAGGGCTGGCTCAGGCTGTAAGTCAATAGATTCAGTGAGGATGAAAAACTTGTGCCATTCTCCAGGTTTATGATTGATTGCTGATGTCTAGCTCTTTAACAGAAGTTTTACTCTGATAACTTATCATAGCATGGAAGACTCTGCAAAACTGAGAAGACTTTGAGGACAGGCCTATTGACAGACTGCCTATCATTGAGAACCAGTCTCCCTAAATTCAGGGATGTTCACTCAACATCTGATGGCTACAGGGTTCTAAAATTTTCCTTTACACTAACTCCTAAGAAACTTCTACTAAGTCGTAGAAGAAATGTCTTCAGAGTCAAAACTGGGAATTCTCTAACCTTGGGTAAGAGACAGAAGAAGCATTCAGTTCTGAGAGAGGGGGAGAATTTTGGAATAGACTTAGAGACACTAACATGCGGTAAGGTGGGGGTCAGGAAGGAATTCAGCATGTCAGATCATCTTGTAATTTCCAATCCAATCCTTTATGCATTTATTAATCATCTATGGTGTGTAAAGCAATAATAAAAACAAAAAATTATCCCTTAAATATGTCACATTTATATTTGTAGCAGCTCTTTTTGTGTTGGCTAAGATTTGGAAATTTTTCCTTTATTTGAGTCTTCTTATACAAAATAACTGATATGGAAATACTTTAGATAATTGCAAATGTACAACAATCAACTTAATCACATTAAAAAGAAAAATATCCAAAGTCACATGATGCAGAAAAAGTCTTTGAAAAATATAAAATTTTTATATTTTATATATATATATATATATATATATATAAATTTATATATTTTTATATTTTATTATGCCAATTATGCCAAAAACTCGATAAAGAATAGTTATGGAGGGATCTTTCTTTAATATCATAAGAGTTATTTATCTAGAACCAAAAGCAAGCATCATATGCAATGAAGATACACTAGAAACCTTCCAAATAAAAGAGAGATAGCAAGAATGCCCAATCCTCCTTCATCTCATTTAAAAGTTCTCAAAATGCTAGCAGTCACAATAAGGCGAGAGAAAGAAATTAAAGACATAAAGATAGACAAAGGATGGGCAAAACCATTCCAGTTAGCTGATAATATGATGGTTTAATTAGACAATCTTAGGGAATCAACCAAAAAACTAATTGAGACACTGCTCTGATTTTGGTAACACTACTCTCTCTTGTTTCTTCAAGGTCTGCTGCCGAAATTTTATCCACATTAAAACTGCTGGCTGGGAGTATCCCTCAAGGCTTTGTCCTGGGCCATCTTCTTGTTTTTCTTTATATCCTTTCACTCAATGATATAATCAGCTCTCATCATTTTAACTGTTACCTCTAAGTTGATGAATCTCAATCAAAATATTTGGTTTTATTTTTTCTTCTCAAATCTAGTCCTCCATTGTCCAATTGTTTATTGATTATTGGACCTAGATGTTACATATATATATCATCATCACTTAGTATAGTGCCTGGCACATGATAGGCACTACATGTATGCTTATTCCCTTCCTTTTCCCTTCCCAATATTAAGCCCATTTGCTATTCCTCCCTTGTACAGAAAACTATGTGTCATATATCTGTGCCTTTGTACTGGCTGAATTCTTTGCCTAAATTTCTTTCATTCCCAATCTGCCTTTAGGAAACCCTGGTTCTCCTCAAGGTTCAGTTCAAATGAATTCCTTCTATAAGAGACTTTTCCCTATTCCTCCATTTGCTAGGGCCTTAATCTCTAAGTAAAACTTTCACCTAATCTCTCTCTATTTTTTATGTACCTTTTACTATTTACATGTCTCCCTCATTAGAATGTAAGCTTCTTGAAGGCATGGACTGGTTTTATTTTTTCTTTGTATCCTTAGTCTAAGAAGGAATTTAGTCTTTATCCAAGAAAATATGTAGGAAGAAAAGAAGAGAAATCAGGGCAAAGTCCTCAGTAACACCTACGTCAAAGGGGCAGAATATGGATGATTAACTGGTGAAGGAAATGGAGAACCAGTCATGTTTATAGGAGGGGAACCATAAGAAAGTATTGATGAAACCCAGGGAAGAGAGAGTGCCCAGTATGATGAAGTGGTTAAGAGTATCTGAAATTTTTTGCCACCACAAAGAGAGCCGCAATAAATATTTTTGTACATATGGGTCTTGCTCCTACTTCTATGATGTCTTTGGGATACAACCCCAGAAGTGGTATTACTGGGTCAAAGGGTATGCAATTATTTATAGCCCTTTGGGCATAGTTCCAGATTGGTTGTATCAGTTCATAGCTCCACCAACACTGCATTAGTGTTCCAATTTTTCCACATC
>JAQQSU010011174.1:0-12238 GCA_028627135.1 Pseudochirops cupreus
ACCCAGCAAAATTGAATATAGTGTTCCAGGGGAAAATATGGTCATTCAGTGAGGTGGAGGACTTTCAAACATTCTTGCTGAAAAAACCAGAACTGAAAAGAAAGTTTGACACCCCAACACAAGAAGCATAAGAAGATAAACACAGAAAAGAAATCATAAGGAACTTATCAAAGTTAAAACTATTTACATGCCAACATGGAAAAATGACAATTGTAACTGATGAAACTTTTCTCAGTATGAGGATAGGGGAAGGGAATACAAATGTATGTATACATATACATATACATATACATAAACATACACGTATATCTATATAAGAAGGTTTATATATACATACAAGCACATATCTGAGTATATGTATATATGAATACATAGAGGGCATAAGATCAATTGAATAGGAAGGGACTATATCCCAAATGGTGAAATCCTGAAGTGAGAGAGGATTAGATTGAGAGGAGACTGGGAGAGACAGAATGGGGTTGAGCATCTCATGGAAGAGGCAAAAGATAATTGTTACAATAGAGGGGGAGAACAGGAAAGCAAAAGGGAAAGAGTCAACCTTACTCTTACTGAACTTGGCTTAGGGAAGGAATGACATAAACTCTAAACTGGGCATCTTGCCACATAGAAGAATAGGGGGAAGGGGGATGAGAGGTAGGATAATGGAGGGGAGGGGAGGGTGGGGTGGAGGGTTGATAAAAGTGCACATTTCTGTAGAGGGACAGGGACAGGGACAGGGAAGAGAGAGGAATGGGGGAGGGGATAGGAAGAAGGGACATGTAATCAGTCTCTCTCAATATGGTCACTGTGGAGAGGTTCTGCGTAATTACACATGTTCAGCATGTATTTGATTGCTTGTTCTTCCAGTGGGGGTGGGTGACGAGGGAGGAAGAGAAAGAATCTAGAATTTAAAGTTCTATAATCAAATGTTAAAAAATAAGTGTGTGTGTATATATATATATATATATATATATATATATATATATATATACATATATGCACACACAATTATCATCATCATCATCATTATTATTATTAACTATATCCAACTGGAACTTGAGATACACAGGCACTGTGGTAGGGAGATCCATCCTACCCTACTGGAAAGTCAGAGGGGTGAGGGGGGGAGGACATAGGAGAGAATAGATTGGGGGAGGGGTTATACAATGGGATGGCTGTTTTGGGGTGGTGGGTAGGGGAAAGATGGGGAGAAAATTTGTAACTCAAAATTTCATGGAAATGATTGATGTAAACTAAAATAAATAAAAGTTTTTAAAAAAGAAAAAAAGAAATGTTAATTAAAGATATTCTGAGGTTCGAACTCTGTCTCATCAAATTGACAAAGATGACAAAAGAGGAAAATGACACATGTTGCGGGGCTGCAGGAAAACATGTACATTAGAGGAGTTAATTGGTTCAGTCATTCTGTGAAACAATTTGGAACAATGTTCCTCAAATCATTAAATTGTGCTTCCTCTGATCCAGTGATATCATTACTAGGTCTATACCTTAAAGAAATTAAGGAATGAAGAAAAGGGCCCAAATGCACAAAAAGAATTATAAAAGCTCTTTCTGAGTGTCAAAGAGCTGAAAACTAAGGGGATGTCCATCAACTGGGGTATGACTGAAATTATTATTATTAATAAATGTGTAGAATACTATTGTGTCCATAAGAAATGGTGAAAAGCATAGTTCAGAGAAAGATGGGAATACTTGTATGAACTAATGTAGAGTAAAGTTGGCAATAGCAGAAAAAATGCCATAATAACGTTGTAAAGAAAAACACCTTTGAAAGATTTAAGAACTCTCCTCAAGCAATGACAAAAAAATTCCTTTACTTTTTACAGAAGAGGATGGGTACACAGATGTATGGATAGCCCATGCCAGTTTATCTCCCTTTCCTCTAGCTAGGCAATCTGTAGGCTATACTAGTCTATATCTGGTACAATATTACATTCATTTTTCACTCCATTGATTTTCACCCAACATTTTGTACCATCTTTTTAATATGCAAGCCTTCATCAGCGCACATTTTATTTATCTAGTTCTTTTTTAAAAAAAAAAAGCCATATTTCATAGCCATACTTCAGTTATGAGTTCCATTCTGCCAAATCTTTCTGATGAATATATGAGTATATATATATATATATATATATATATATATATATGTATATATACATGACTATATATATGCATATGCAGTTATCTATGTATTTGTTATGTATTTGGAAGTTATCTTGTATATTGTTTGCACTCTTCTTAGATACATTATTCCCTATGAATTACTGGTACCTCTATGCATACCCTTCTTCCCATCTTGTACCTGTTGTTCCCTAGCGTATGTGGCTTGGTAGTTATATGGGCACAGTTTTCTTTTTCACCTTCCATTTTTGGCTTAGAATTTTATCCAACATTTTCACAAGTCCACAGGTAAATATATTTTCACACGTACACTCCATCTGTGACTAACAATTTTATATTTTAAGCTGTGACTATACATCCAAATCCTATTTTCATAAACAATCTTTTAAGATAGTCATTTCAAGAATTCTAAATTTTCCAGGAAGGTAGTAAGACTGCAGGTCTCTCTGTTGTTCATAACAAGTTGATATATGGCTGCCTTTAAACCCCTCATAGAGAGTCATTATGTAGAATTACACTGTCCCCAAACCAGTACTGGATGACCTTTGTCCTGATGGCACATATAGATACATCACCACCTCCTTTTCTCCTTCACAAGGGCCAACTTGACCTCCATGGGAAGAGTCTCACATCGAATGCATAGTTCCAAATGCTCTTCTCTCTCTTTTGTGTTACATTCTTCTACCTTCTAACACATCAGTAGTTTCTCTGAAGAATCATATTATTTCTTATTTTTGGTTTTCCCCCAGAACCCTTTTTCCTTGTTTCCAAAGAAGATAAGATTATTTCTGATCTCTTGGAGAGATGCATTTCTACCAGCTAATTGGAAGAGGATAGAGGGCCAGACATGCAAAAAGACTTGAATTTGAATACTGACTCACATGCTTAGTAGCTATCGAAGAAAGGTAACTTAGTAAACACAGACAGGTAACTTCTCTTGTCATCAGTTTCCTCATCTGTAAAATGTGTATAATTGTCACACCTACCTCACAAGTTTTAAAGATTATCTATCTATCTATCTATCTATCTACCTATCTCTATCATCTATCTATCTATCTATCTACCTATCTCTGTCATCTATCTATCTATCTGTCTGTCTGTCTGTCTGTCTATCTATCTATCTATCTCTGTCATCTATCGATCTATCTATCTATCTATCTATCATCTATCTATCTATCTGTCTGTCTGTCTGTCTGTCTATCTATCTATCTATCCATCTATGTATGTATCTATCTATCTATGTATCTATCTATCTATCTCCCTACCTACCTACCTATCTCTATCTATGTTTCAACATGTGGATATATACACATACATATATGTATATAAAGTATATATGCACGCATTGCACATGCATATATACATGTACACATATATTTGTATATACATGCACACATATCACTTTGCATATCTTCAAGAATTATATGAGTAATAACTATGATTACCATCCTTTCACCTTCTTTTCCAGAAGGGAGACCAATCTGTACCTTGTGTCACTTTGTGCAAATACAACATGCTCTCTTTTGGTCACTAAAAATGGTCTTTTCTCTCCCTCTGTTCCAGCATTTGGAACTGGTCTCCTCAGTTCTTTGACATTCTTGTTGGTATGCCTCATTGTTTATAATCTTCAAACCCCATTACTCTGCTTTTCCAGCTTTTTGTTATTATCAGACAACAAAATCTATCACTCCCACACACTAGTATAAATTGTTTTAATATGTGCCTAATGCAAGTGCATGTGACTTTATTACATTAAAGTACATGTTCCTGTAATCGTCTTCTGGAGTGCAGATATATACATATACACAAATGTATGGATGGATATATGTGTGTGTATTCAATTATACAGGGATACAGTCTAGGATGTAAAGAGGTCAAATGCAGAATATTTTTTCTTTTTTTTCTTCCAAGTATCATTTTCATTCTACTCATGAAGCTCTTTTGAGTTCAGATAACATAAATAAAGTCTGAACCTAGAATTTTGAACTACAAAGCTTTTAAAAAATTAATTATTCCCCTCAAGCCCTCTATATTCCAGTGAAATTAGCCTATTTGCTATTTTTATTCACAACATTTTGCCTCTGGTCCCCATGCCTTTGCATAGGTTGATCTTCTTGCTTGGTATACATTTCTTGCTTGTCTTCACCCCTCATAATTCCCAGCTTAGAATTCCTAGCTCAGATCACTTGCCACTTTCTATAGTGAAAATGACTTTGTTGCCTTGACATAACTGATTTCATTTTGTATTAGGCCAACCTTTTTAGATGAAGGGTTTTGATGTTTATTTCTCATAGTTTGTTTTTGAATATTAATTATATGTGTCAAATAGGACGGTAAATAGTAAGTATATGCTCATCAACAATTGATAAACCTCAGTTACCCTCCCATGGATTAGACCACCACCATTTGGAAAATTTGATAAACTACCTTGGTGGCTTATGTCACAAGGTTGCAATCAAATTACTTGGTAAATAGTTACCGGCCACTAATCAGAAGTTGGGTGTCATCACCTAATGCCCATAACTAAAACTATATGAAACCATAGAAGCCTCCAGTCTTCAGCCTATTCTTGGATTGTGACTGAAATTGACTCCTCCATTCCTCCTCTTTCCCCCACTTCAGGCTCAAGCATCCTTTATGTTCACTTGAGGGCAGTACTGATTGCCTGACAAAGATTGACAGACTTTTCAGACAATCACGCTGGAGGGAGACACATGACTTCCATCTGAACAGAGAATGAAACTTGTCCTTTTGTATCAACATGAAACATGCTTATTGGGAAATGGTAGGAAACCAGATTGGTGGTTTATTTCTAGTGGGATTAAGGTATGTATTATCCAATAGCTAATGTAAACTAATGTTTCCAAGCATTTGATTGATAAAGTTTGATTGCCAGGCTGAGAAGTGTCACTAAATAGTGTTTTTGTCACACTAGTTAGCATAAGTAATGGTAAATCAGTTTAACATGTGCACTGTGCATTTTACCTCCTACTGAAGGTTTTTTCTGATTGTCCAGTTATGACCACCTCTCGCCTTTGAAATTACCTTATATTGAATTTGCATATATTCATAGATGAATTGTAACCCAGCACCTGGCTAATGTTTGTTATACAGTAGCTTAACAAATGTTGGTTGGTGGATCAATTGAATATAAATTTACAATTTATCTGTGTTTCTTGATTTAAAATAACTCCCAGCACATCAGCAGATATTTCTCCATGAGGAACATTTCCCAGAAAGGTAAAGGAATTAGACAAAGAGAATTTGTTATACTTGTTTTATAGCCTGGTTTGCTACAGTCCTGAAAGTGTATTGTAAAGCATTCCTGCTTTTTGTCATGCAATGAAAGTTCATGTTTTTGGAAACAGGAGTAGGCAGGAATTTGTTAGCATACTGACAGTGTGATTGGACAAAGAGGAAAATTGAATCTGTTATTAAGATATAGACCAAACAAAAAGCTATTCAGAATTCACTCCCTGCCACTCCAATTAAAAATACACGGTCTCCGTTAGTAACTACTCTTCGATTTAATTTGGCACATGTACAAAGTTGAAGAATACTTTTACCTTGGGATAGTTATAGCTAAATAAAGCATATTTTTATTCAGGCATATTTATGGATCAATGAACAGAACGTGATAACATGTTTGAAACATTCTATAAAGAAGGAAATTAACTTAAATATTGACAAAGAGGTGAAATCTCAATTCTTTTTTGACCCATTTTGCAGTTTTCAGTAATTCATTTACTCCAGTCCCAAAATGGATGGATGGCTGGGAGGGTGGTGAAAGAGATTAGAATGGACAATTAAAATAATTGGAGGGAGCTAGACAAATTAGCCTTTTTACTTCATTACTGTCTCTATCAGAACAACTTTGACATTTTTCTTTTTCCTTTTTGTCTCCTTCACAGGCTTTCAATATTTTTTCATAGGGGAATTATTTGTATGTATTGCAGTGTGGTTGATTAAAAGCCTATGATCCCAAAGGAGCCTGCTCTATAAAGTACTGGGGACACTGTTACTCATGGGCAAGTATTGTCATTATAATACCACTGATCAGCCTGGCCACTATCCCTACAGAATTGTTTACCTACTAAAAACCTTTGTCCAAAATGTAGACATTGATAAGGATCCATTCATCTGTTATTCATTGAACATTTACTTTGGGCGAGGCGTTATACAAGGATCTGAGCATCTGTGAAAAGGACCAGCTTGCCTAGGATTGCCTGGAAGTATGATTGAATTAAATGTAGCTTTTGAACACAATCTAAAGTCACTTTATGGCACATATTCAGAAATTTACTTGTATTTGGCTCACTCGATGGTGGGAATAGTGAGAAAAATAAGACAAAAAAGAGAGGTTGATTGGCTATCCTAGCAGATGTGTTGTAAGTCAGTCCATGATACTGTTCTATTTAGTGAAGAGCTACAGAGACAAATAAGCCAAGGGTAAGTTGAATGAGGACATATATAAGTACCCAGGAATTAAAAAAAGGTAGGTTTGAAATGTCAATAATAAGAAAGTTTAATGCAAAAAATTCCATTTATTTGAAATAACCAATTCTCATTTTGCTATTTTTAGAAAATTTGACAAAAAGGGAAAATGATGACAATCTTCTCCCCCCTGGCCCCTCCTGTTTCAATTCCTATTGTCTCTATAATTGTGAGGGTAGATGCAGAGGTCATTCATGAGAACTCAAAGGTATAGCTCAGCATTCACCATAATTGTTTACCCTCAGGAATTCAGTTCCAACAACTTCAGCTCCCAAATTGATTTAAAGACATTTCATCCCTAAAGGTTTCTGTCATATTCAAAAAGAGCAAATCATATTTAATCTACTGTTGAAATTGAGGGTGAAAGACAGTAGACATTAAAACCTACTCCATTACAGTTAAATTGTATACAATTTCATTGAAATTTCTTGTTTGAAAGGGAGGGTTGTTACCAAAGGTCTAGGTTGCTTTGAAACAAAACAAATCATTTTTTTAAATTGGAGGAAAGACACTATGCAAAAAAAGGAGCATTATGGTAAATGTAGGTGTTAATAAGCTTGGCTCTTATTGGTTTGAAGAGAATTATTCTTATTTATAGTTATTTGGCACTGCAGTGTATGATGCACATTAAATTACTTATGCCACTCTCCCAATGACTTGCACTGTAAGCCTTTGCTATTATCCCCATTTCAAAGACAAGCATCCCTTTCTCACATTTTTTGTCTCATTATACCCTGATCTCAAATCCCTCAGGGAAGATTTACTTAAAGCTGAGATTTAGTGCTTATTTCACTTCTGCCCAAAGGGGAGTAAAGGAGTAAAAAGGTATCTAATATACAATATAAATGGGGGTAGATATTTCCTTCTTAAACATAAAAGACATGGTATACACAAAAGACTTTTACCAGTTTAAACCAAAAGAAATAATTAAACAGCCTCTAATATGTAACTTGGGTTTCTCTGGGTATACCCATAATGATGCTCTTGAGTGGCCTTTTTAGAATTCCCCATTTCCCTACTATGGAGTCCCCTGTGTCCCTTATCACATTATTGGCTGTACCCGCCTTTGATTGGATACTTATATTTTTAAAGCTACTAAGACTCAGCTATTCATTCTCTTTCCATTTTCCTTCTCTTATCAGCTTTGTCCTTAGGGTGAAGATTCCAGTTTATCCACAGTGAAGAAGTTGTGAACTGAACCAGTGAGAGGGGAAAAAATATCACTTCTCTGATTCTCACTCTCTTTTGTGCTAAAAGAAATGGACCTTGAAGTGTTTCTTTTCAGTGTTGTTTGCCCTTCTCCGTTTCAGGTCTTCAAGTTGATTCCCAGAGGACTCTGGAATTTGAACCAAAGTGAACATGGAACCAGGATTACAGGGGAGATGGTGAAGCAACCAGTCTGGCATGGAAGCCCTGAAAAGCCATGGTGCCTGAGACTTGAGTTCAGTGGGAAAGGAGACTGGACTTGGAACTGGATCCCTGCTGGATAGAAATTAAGGTAAGGTATGAAGCATCTCCTTCTTCCCAGAGACTGAAGTGGTATAAGGGAAGAGTTGAATTATGCCTGTCATGTGTTGGGGGATGAAGTTTATGTTTTTGTGATTAGACCTTCTGAAGTAAATATTTCTGTGTAAAAGCTAATCTGACTGTGTTAAAGAAACTGGGATCCCCCCTACCCTTGTCAAGGAACTCTATTGGTAGAGCTATTTGCACAAAGCCTCTCAATCCCCTTAAGGATACTGTAGACCTGTGGGGGAAGAGTAGAAATATACTACCTAACCTTCCAGGAAGGTGTAATTAGGGTAGCCTTTTCTATATAATTACTGTTATTCTCAGTGCACATTGATAAAAACTTAAAGCTAAATAGTCAGTATTACTAATAATGTCTTTTATACTTGGTTGGGTTGTTCATTCTCAAAGAGGATCATAGCAAGAGGAAGATGAAGCCATGACTTGCAAATCAATAGGATTTAAGTAAGGGAGGGCTGTGCATGGTTACCAACCTCACTTTGTCTTCCAGAGTCATCTGGGTCCAGAGGCAAGATATAGATTAGGACAACTGGAGATAGCCCACTTGGTTGGGAAGTTAATACAAACATATGAAAGTTTATGAGACTATTGGATATGCATCATCATATTTCTTTTCAGCTCTACCCTTTCCAACCAATTCTATGTCTATGCTTTCTCACAAGGCAAGTCATGGCTTGGGCTCAATCTCTTTTCATTGACCATTGTGTTTTGATGCAGAAATTCTGCTTGTGGCCGGTCAGCTCTGACTGATGGACCTGCAGTCTCTCAAATTCATGAACTTGTCTTCAAAACTGGACAAGTCCAATTTAAGATTTCTGTTTAGTCACCTATTATCCAGCAAAGAAACACAAAGGAAAAGAGACACCTGCAGGACCAGGATCAATTTTATGCAGGTGCCCTTGCTGCCATCTGGGAGGATTTGCCAAATAACTTGGATGTGAAAAGAATGACTTGAACTTGCCTACCCTATCCCATCTCTCAAGGAAAAGCCTGGAACGATACTCATACTCATGGTCAGGTCACTCCCTTTTAAAAGTTTAAAAAATATATATATATATGTATATATATATACATATATATGTAAATATATATACACATATATATACATATATATGTGTATATATATATATATTTATATATACACCATCTCATCAGTCTGTTTTTAGCAGTATACCCTTGGATCCCTCATCAAGCTGTTTTTTAGGTCTGGTATTTGTGCATCTGACCTGTCCCTCAGACTGAGGACTGAAGAAATTTGATAGCTAAGTGGAGGGATGGGCCTGGAAGAGAAGGGCTAGTGAAAGGTGTAAAATCATCCTACCTGTAGCAATGGATCAATGTTACCCCTTCAAAACCACAGGTCTTATTGAACCCCAAAGATCTAAAAGAACACAGAGCATTATCTCAAGGCAATCCCAGACAGATAGGAAAGGATTGAAGGTAAGAAGCATTATTATCCCAAGGACACTAAAAAACAGAGGGTTTAGAGGTCACAATGAGGACAAACAGGGATGGGCATTGTCAGGTAGAAGAAAATATATGTGATAAAATATTATAATAAGATGAAAGAATTTCAGAGTTCATAAACATGAAATGGAAACATGTGAATAATAGCGAGAGCAATCATATTACCTTCTCTCTGTGTGTTTGAGTTTAGGTGGTGAAGTAGATCACAGAAAATGAGTAAATTAAGGAATTAGGAAGTTGGGGTGTATAAAAGAGTACAAGTATGTATGGTGAAGTCTCCAAGTATAATGGCAGGAGCTGAGGAGGAGAGTAAGAATGTGAATAAGGCACTAAATCCTTGAGGAAGGAAGGAGAGTATCCTGGAGGTTAGTAGATAGTAGCCACCAGAATCTTGAACAAATGATAAATTTAATTAACAGAAATTTAATAGAGAAAAGGTTACTGAGTGGTGATGGTGGAACAATGAGAGTTTGGAATCAACAGTGGAGAGCAACGATCATTATGACTTCCCCTTTCCCCCTCCCCAGTAGACTTGTGGAATCATATACCCCTGCCTCTCACTGAAAGTCCAACTGGTATTGGAACGGCCAGCCAGAGAGAATGAAACATCAAGAAAGAACCAAATTTCAGTGAGTACCAGAATATAGAAGGGGAAAAAAACTTAAAATGAAAGTGAGCTTAGAGAATTCTAGAGAGCACAGTGGAAGGGGTGGACAATATATACACATACATGCATATACCTATACATATATATATATTCTGAAAACCCAGAGACTGAAGACATTCTACCAAACTCTTTAGGAGGTAAATATCGTCAGTGCAGTTGTCCTAAAAAGCAGTATTTATTGGCTCTGATGAACGTGGAAGAAACTTTCATTTTATAACCTTACTAACACATGTTTTTATATAACACTGCAAATCAGATCTTACCATTTTCTTCCACAATGCTATAGCAGCCATTACATGCTCTTATTATCCTGACCAGCATGCACTCACAGTTTAGGCTTACATTATCTACTGTCCATTTGCATCATTTTAACCTCTATAGTCCCACAAAACAAATTCTGTTATCTAATGTCCTTTTTCAATGCCTAATCCTACAACAGTTCCTCAACTTTGGTTAGGACAAATGGCATTTTGACTATTTTAGGTTTTTGTATGCAACTTTAAAATTTGGTTTCTTTACTCTTAAAATTGAAACTACCTGTGTTGCTACCAGGTGGCAGTGGTTTCCACTAGGTTCAAACAAGAAGATGAGCAATAATTGTGTGTGGTTGTGATAAAAATGAGAACAGTTTTCCCTATTTGGAGGTTACTTGGTTACTTGAATTGCAAGTAGGAGAAAAACAATTCAAGAAGGTGAAGTGCATCATAGTTAGGGCCATTCTTGAAATGGTACCCTGGGCAGGCAGTCACCAATCAGGAGAGCAGGGCCTCAGAGCTGAGGATGATCCAAGGTAGAAAGGAGCCTGAGAAAGAAGAAAAGTTCAAAAAGAAAACTTTTAAGAAACTTTCAAATCATTGAGTTAATCAACCCAAAAACTTTTGTAAAGTATGCCAGATACTGGGCTAAGCAATGGATACAAATACAAAAAAAGGACAATTCTTGCCCTCAAGAATATTATGCTCTAATGAGGAGTTTATAATCTAAGGCAAGAGAATTTTTTGTTTTTGGAGGGGGGGAAGGCAAGGCAGTTGGGGTTAAGTGACTTCCTCAAGGTTACATAGCTAGTTAAGAGTCAAGTGTCTGAGGCTGTATTTATACTCAGGTCCTCTTGACTCCAGGGCTGGTGCTCTGTTCTCTGTACCACCTAGATACCCCTAGATAATTAAAAAAAAAATCCAATTTAGAATCTGTGAATTAGTGAAAGTCAGAGACTTGCATTCAAATCTCAACTTCAGCATTGTTTTTTAACCTTAGACAAGCCATTTCATCTCACTGGGCCTGTTTCCTAACTGTAGAACAAGAGAGTTAGAATAGATATCCTCGAAGTTTCTTTATTGGCTAATTCCAACTCCCATCTTGTACACTGACTTTTATCAGAATGATTGTATCATATTGGCTAGTAAGAGATTAAATTTTCTTGGGAATTGCCACTGTCAAAATGCACAGATCTAGGTTGATTCTCTCAGCTGACAGTTTTTTTTTTTCTTTCTCCCTTCCTCTGATATCCGAAAAAAAAAATTGCAGAGGTTGAAAAAGATGCAGGCTTACTATCATATCTTTTCTCCTAGTCCTCACCAGTCCTTTATTTCATTTGTTTATTAATTTATTTTATTATTTATTTATTATTTTATATTATGTTTTATGTATAACATATTATACAACATATATTATAATTATATAATAATGTTATATATTATATTATATTATATTATTTTATTTATTTATTTTCATTTATTTAATTTATTTTTTATTACATGTGGCAAGAGAAAAACCTAGATTATGCCATTCTCCTGGTGTATCAGCAAGCACCCCAGCACACCCAGGGGGGCTACTAGCACAGGTTCTTAGATCTGCTTTTCTAAAGGAAAGCAACTCAAAATGGGTTAACAATCTTACTTTAATCAATCAAATACCATTTAACTAGTTCAGGGGGAAAAG
>JAQQSU010011175.1:0-12237 GCA_028627135.1 Pseudochirops cupreus
TCCTTAATTTAGTGAAAAGAAATAAACACAGAGATCTCTTAGGATAAGAACAGGACTTTATTCTCTTCCCCAGGAGAAGAGGGTGGTCTTCCCCATGACTCATCATGGAGAAGAGGCAAGTTACAAAAGATAGTGCTGGAATTTATAACCTAACTTAGTCAAGACCCCTCCCCGACTGTTTCCCCTCTCATTGGTGGAGGGGCATACTCCACCAAATACTTCCCCAACTGGGACAGCAAGGAAAGATAAGGGAAGGGTCCCACCAAGGTGGGAAAACAGACAAAGGAAGATAAAAGTGATTGAAAGAAGCAATTTGAAAAGTTAACCACCCCAAATTAAGAAGTTTTCACTCATCCCATCCCACTCATCCCTAAAAACTTCATCATTCTTAACCCTCTGTGACTCCATCAACACCAATCATGATGTAGAAGATGTTCAAACACAAGTGATACTGATTTTGTATTTTCATCTCTTCAATAAGTTGCAATGACAAAAAAAAATCAGCATCTAATGACCATTTGACAGTCAATAAGCCCCTAAGAGCTGACTCTCAGTAAGAAAATACATTCTTTTGCATGAACTTTACTCAAAGCCTTTCATGTAATTTAGTAGAACCTACCAGAACCTATTGCCTACTAGCATAGCTTTCAAACTCATTGTTACCGCCACACCATAACACATTTGACTAGGGCTCTTGTGGAGGACCTTTTCTATGTGTGATGAAAATAAAATACCACCAATAAACTTCTGTCTGACTTTCTCTGAGAAGCTACATATCAACATCAGCAAACTCCAAAAGGCATTTATTAGGCACCTACTGTGTGTAGAAGATTGCTTGGGCATTGTGGGAATAGAAATATTTCAAAAGATGCAGTATTTTGATGGAAATAAAGTCTATAAAATGACATGTAAATGCATAAGAGAGACACATACCAATTATTATGCAAAGTCAAGGGAAAGCATCGTTATTGACTTGTTGTGGCATATTAGCCACACTTTAAAGAAAAATTCCAGGTTAACAATGAGGTGAGATATTGGGCACACTACAGAGTGTGCATCTATTTTCATCTTCTATGTGTTTTCTAAGACCCCTGCCAAATAGACATGATAAAAGAAATATTTACCAAAAATCCTCTTGTTTAACCAACAGGTTGATAACATACCTGCATTCAAGATTATCAGTCCAGATGTCTTTTCCAATGTGGAAGCAAGAAGAGTAGAAAACTTTGGCCAAATATTATGAAATCTTTGATAGGCAATTCTTGCCTTTTAAGTTGAAACATTCAGAAAATAGTGATTTCCATGCTGTGAAATTTCTAGGTCTCATTCAGAGAATAATGTCCAAAGTTGCAGAGTTTGAAAGAACACAGAATTCTATAGTTCAACCATGATCTTCAGTGAGAATTCCTGGTCTTTTCAAAGTAAATGCTACTAATTAGGAAGCTGCTTTCTATTCAGGGCCTGACTGCAATCAGGCTTACTTTCCCTTACTCTATATGACCCCCCTCCAAGGAATAATACCAAAATGCGAAAAGAAGATGAGATCTTGCCAGGAGGTCATTCTAGGGAGGTTGCTTCATGGAGTGATACTGTAGGAATTCCACTGGGGGAATAAATCCCTGCACTTCAGTAATAGTGATGGAAAGTGTTCTCAGCAGACTTATTCCATAGCCAACGGGGCTAGTGTAACCACCTGTCAGATTCACAGCTTTAACTTCAGTTTTTAGGAAAATAGCACATTCCTTCCCTCTGTCCTACTGAGAGCAAATCACTCTTGCCAGCTCTCAAGCAGAGAGAGTTTGGCTAGGCTGGTAGCACTCAGCTACAGTCTATTAACCTGAAGCTACCTTTGAATTTGGTTAACAAGAAAAAGCTCAATTTTTCTACATATTTAAACTCAGATTCAAGGAAGAAAAAAAATCAGTGGGAAGTATTTTCAATTTGCATATTTGAATGCGTAGCATTTATAAATTCTTGAGGATACTTAGATCAAAACAGAAAATCAAAATGAAAGACTATTAAGTCTATCTTCTTTTCTATTTCAAACATAGAAAAATGATTTTTAGTACTCCTAGAAGTCGGAAGTATGTGCCTCTTTTAGGCATAGGAGAGTGAATACCTTTCCTCATACTTTATGTCACTGTTTCTAGCATTTTACATTTCACAGCAGTGCATATTCCTAAAATATTTTACCATCATTTCTATCCCTTCAGCAACAACTTTTTACTGAATGTTAGGATATATCACTCCTTTTGCAAACTAAATAGAAAAGTCAAATTACTTGCTTAACATCAAGAAACAAGAAAGTTTAGGTATGAATGTAAGTGCCCAGAGTAAGACCTGAAAATAACCCAAATAGCCACAATATCACCAATCCCCATTGTTCTTCTTGAAGAATATTTCTTTAACAGTGACTTTCTAGGCAGACCTCAATCCCTTTATTGTGCAGTTCTTGGCATACTTCCCCTTTGTTCACCTTTCCAATTCATTCTGGGAATGTCTAAAAAGGATTTTTAAAGTATGAAATGAGATTATTGTAGAAGACCTTTCTGCACATCCTTTTTTTTCTGCTGGTTCCAAAAAGTTCCATTGCTACAATCTTAAAACATAACATCATACATATTTTAGGTTTGGGGGAGAGTCTAAATCCATGGTTTCATCTGTCTACAAAACTCCCCCAGATATAGCAACTCCATCCACCAAATCATATCTGAAATTTGTTCGTAACTTTTGTAGTCCTGAAGAGTTTTCTGGGTCACCAAGTAACTTGCCTGTGGTAACAGAGCTAGAACTTGTCTCAGGCAGAACGTGAATCTAAGTCTTCTTAAAACTAACATCGGCCTTGCATTGATCAACTTTCTAGCCTGGATTTAGCTAAGTTAATTGACTTCCTCATCTTGTTGTCATCATCATTGTCATTGTCACCATCATCATCATCATTAGTATTGGCCAGTAATTTAGGACTCAGAAAATTATCAAGAAAGCAATACAGCCAATTTTCAATTATCTATTCAAAATGATCAGAAACAAGAATAGACAAAATTTAGAGAAAAACAATAAACATTATTTTTAATCAGTAGTGTGTTGACTTGTCTGAGAAGTCAACTCTCAGATAGTCAGAAACAGCATACCACAGGCACAAAAACTGTTTTGTGATATAAATGGTCTGGAAGTCTGAAATCCTGAATCCTTTCTTACCTTTCATACTAACTTCACGCATTATTCTAAATCACTTTGTGTTTCCCCATCTGGAAATTTAAAATCTATATAATCAGGATGTGAATCAGAATATGTGAACAGGAAAAATCAGTGGGGAATCTCAAAAGAAAAAAGCCTTCAATAAACAGAGCAATAGCTATGTATATGAATTTTGAAAAGAAAAAAAATCTTTTCTATTTATAGCTGAACTCTCTTACATATTCATAGGATTTTACACATGAAAAAGACTTTGGATTTCTCTTACTCAGACCCTCTTAAAGATGAGTGAAGTGGGTTACCATTGGGACAAAGTGACTTATCTAAGGGTTAGTAAAGGAGTCAAGGGACAGGACCAAGAATCCAGATTTCCTAACCCTTACATCAATGTTTTTGTTTAATCTCTTCTTTTATAATAAAGTCATAGAGCTAGAAGGAGCCTTGGAGTTGTATCCAAAACAACTTCCTCCATCAGTCTAGGTGCAAGATGATGAGGATGTGCACTAGAGTGATGGCAGTTTCAGAGAAGAAATGGGGATATAGTAAAGAGATGCTGGAAAGATAGAATCAACAGGCCTGGGTAATAGATTGGATACGGGGTTGGGAGGAGAAATAGTGAGGAGTCGAGGATAACTCCCAGGTGTGGGTCTGAGGGACTGGGATAATGGTGTTGCCATCAAGAATAATAATAAAGATGGGGATGGAGAGGGGAGGATTTTAGGGAAAATAATGAGTTCAGTTTTGGACTTGTTGAGTTTAGGAAATCTATTGGACATCCAGATATCCTGTCTGAAAGGCAGTTGGGGATATGAGATTGGAACTCAGCAGAGAGGTTAGGGCAGGATAGATAGATATGAGAATCCTCAGCATAAAGATGGTAATTAAGTTCATGGGAGCTAATGAAATCACCAAGTGAAATCATATTGAGGGAGAAGAGAAGAGGAACTAGAACAGAATCCTAAGGAACACCTGTGGTTGGAGGGCATGATCTGGATGAGGATCAAGCAAAGACTGAAAAAGGAATAGTCAAATAGGTAGGAGAACAAGAGAGAGTGGTGTCTTGAAAACATAGACAAAAGAGAGTATCAAGGGGAAGAGGCAGATACCCAGTGTCAAATGCTGCAGTGAGATTGAAGAAAATGAGGACTAAGAAAGGGCCATTGGATTTGGCAATTAAGAAAGCATCGGCAATTTTGGAGAGAGCAGTTTTCGTGCAGTGATAAGATCACAAGCTGGATTATAAGGAGTTAAGAAGAGTTTGAGAGGAAATAAAGTAGAAGCACCTAGGAGATCATTATATTATTCCATGCAATCTGTCCTAGATACAGTGTTGATACAAGTCCTTGCCCTATACCTCTACTCGATCAATCCACTACACAAAATATACTCCTCTCTGGAAACACCAAAGAGCACCAAACCTCTTCTGCGAATGCCTCTGCTTAGGGACTGCTCTCTTATTTTACAAAAGGTGGATAAGGATGCTATCTATCCCAAGGCTCTCTTAATTATTACTAGGTCACATTCCTAATTCTCATCTTCCCTACTGCTGCCATTGTCTTTTACTATTATCCCTGTTCTCGGAAAGACAACACATTTTTTTTCAGTGATAACTCTAGGTCTGAGATAATATTTCCCGCTGTAATTCCTACCTTCAAGCCTATCAGTCTGTGCTTTTAAAAATTCTATAAGCTGCCCCTCTGCTTTGATGACCCATTCGCTAAAAACCAAGAGCTCTGTATCTAGTTGCCAAATATGCTGAGCCAGATCACTTTAATTTTCCCAATGTTGGCAATCTAACTTCTCTAGAACTGTTAAAAAATAACCAGGGAAAGTTCAACTTGGCATTATCCTTATCCACATCTATATTACCCTTATTTCACTTCAACCATAATGTTAGCCACCATGCCATTTTGTTCCATTCCTGCCACAACTCTTGCCAAAATGCCAGACTCCACATGGGGTAGCCTGGCAGTTTAGGTTCAAGATTGGAGCATGAGACAGTAGTTGAACAATTAGCAGTGAACCAAAGGAAGTTTACTTAGCCACAGCATGGGAAAGATTTTCAAAAAAGATAGTGCCCTTGGTTTAGGTAAATGCCCCCCTCATCTCCTTACAGAATTACTTCTACTCATCTGAGAATGATGTAGTGATTGCCACTCAGGGCAACCATGGGATATCTACCAAGGCTGAAGGTCACTGACTATATAGGCTGGTGTCTTTATCACCACTAAGTGATCTAGAAGCAATGTAAACTGTGGCACTGCTTATCCTCCTGAGTTGATCAAGATTTGAAGACAATTTTTGTGTTGTTGTTGTTGTTGTTGAAGAGAAAGAACTGGCCTAGTCTGTATATAGTAGAGGACTCTTGCGGTTATTGTTCTGATCACAGGCTACCAATTACAGATAAAATGATTAGTAAAATATGTATTCTATGACTGTGATAAGGGCTCAGTAGTTTACCTGTTCTGTCATCTGTAGAATCACTCGATATAAATAGAAAAATCTGAACAGGAAGTAACCTCTTGTTCTTTTACCCAGTCAAAATGTACTTTAAGTAGCTAGTCCCTTTCCTCAATCAGAATACCCATTGACCTGCAGTGATTTTAACAAGGTACAAAATACAAACATTTTGAACCCAAAATGAAGATCTGTTAAAGAACTCACACTCCCTACCCTACTTGATATTCTAAAGCAGCTTGTTACCACTATTGGTAAGGAAAGGCAATTGACTTTTGGAGCAGGAAGAATGCTGCTGTTGTGAATAATTCTGATCAGGGTGCCAGTCTCTCTCTTCTAATGCTGCCTGTGTCCAACCTATAAAAATAAAACTAACCCAGGCTTCCAAGTCATTGTTTCTAAACTTGTGCTTATCTACAGAGCTATTTATAAAGGTAGGAGGCAAATGAACCAGGTGAGACATCTGTGTAACAGAGAAGTGTAGTTCTTGGAAGTCTGGTTATCTGGATGCCTTTCCATTGATTATAACTATGTTACTCTGGTTGTGAATATCTCTGGGGAGTATGTCATAATGTGAGCTACACTGCAAGCTAATGAAGGTCTCCAAATACAGCATTCATCTAAAAGCTTAAGTAATGATTAAATTCTTACTGCTGAATTCCTGACAATACCTTAGGAGCCCTTCCATATATTCTTGGATATATCAATATCCTAGAGACCCTGGAAATGAAAATTCACATGATCCTGACAGCCACAAAAATGAAAAATCCTTAAAAGTCAAACATTATCTTTAATTATCTCACTCCAGTATGATTCTCCAAGTAGTTTTGTAAGAGTCAAAGCTTGTGTTGGCATCAACCCCAACTTTCAAAATAAATTCCTCACACAATACTCTCTTTAGTATTCTGTGAGTCACCTATGATTCACTTTTCTTCCCAAAATTTATGCTTTTTTCCAAAACTTGCATTCATTGGTCTAATGTTGGTTTCTACCTCTATTGTCTAAACTAGGGTTCTTAAAATTTTTCCACTAACAACCCCTTTTTGCCTAAGAAATCTTTACATGACTCCAGGTATACAGGTATATGAAATAGGTATACAAATCACTTACTGATAATAAATCATAAAGAAATTTATTTTAAAACATTTTTAGTATACATATAATTTTACCATTTATTGAAGATGAAAGCAAATTTGCATATTACTGAGCTGAATATACTTATTTATTTTTACATAAAGATTTGAAACTTGGCAGAATATTTGATTCTGGAGGACATAAAGCATCTTTGACATTTTTCAGAGTTGATCGATATTTTGATTTTATAATTGTCAATGCTGAGAATGTCGCTTCACATAAATATATAGTACAAAATGACAAAAGTATGCTTAGGGTCATTCAGAAATTGTTGGAAATTCTATCCTTATCCCAAGCCAACATTCATTCAGTTTTAAACCTGTATTTCTTGATAACTCAGTAAATTCTTCTTGAACTTCAATGGCAGATGACTGATGTTATCTTTATTTCAATTGAATATGGTTTATGAACCCAACTTAGTCGTTTAGAATCAAAATTTGAAGGGAAATATTACTGAAACTGTGTCTCCAGGCATTTCAGATGATCAGTTGTAACTCTTATAATTAAATGTTTAGGAAGATTATTTTCAATTATAAAATCATTCATAGCTGTAAACATTTCTAAAGAACCATTTTCTACCCTATTCTTTTGAAGAAAACAACTTTTTTTTAGTAAATTTTAAAATAAAGTTTTTTAATTAACTTTTTTTGTAAAACTTTCAATTTTATCTTTTAACATAAATGCAATTTTTCCTTGAAGTGACATGTTTAAATCATTGAGGTTTTTTTTTAATATTTGACAATTAACACAGTTTTGAAAGCCCTAAGTCAGTATGAAAAAAATGAACAAGATCAGATTTTCATTGGGTCAAAAATATAACAACATCAATTTTAATAATCTATTTAAACTTCATCCTCTTGAGAGCCACTTTAGCTCTGCATGTAGTAATAAGCTTTTGTTATAAGAGTCTGTTTTTCCAAAGGTTTGAAAACAAATGACTGTTAAGGGCAAGGCTTTTAATGAACTTAATGATTTTGATAGTATCACAAAACACATCTAACTCTAGTGATATTTCTTTGGCTATGAGAGCCTCCTGATGGATCATGTAGCAAGTACAGTGATATGTTCGTTGCCACCAGCTTTAACTTTTGCTACAAATCCACCATTCTCACCTATCATTGCTCCAACACCATCTATACAGTCTCCAGTGTAATTTTTCCACTGTAAACCTTCATCTGTAAAAAACTTATCAACTTTAAAATAAATATCTTCCCTTGTGTGCCCTTCCAAAAAACAACAAAATGATAATTCTTCATATATGCTTCCTTCATAAACATATCTTACATAAAGTGACAACTGTGGCATGTTAGAAATATCAGTTATTTCATCTAACTGAATTGCAAACTTTGGGCTGCCCTTAAGTTTGGTAATAAGCTGATAGAACTGATCATCACTAATTTCAAAAATTCTTTTGGAAAAACAATATCATTTGATAAAGAAATTTTACAAATTTCATCCCAATCCTTTTTCCCCATGAACTATTTCTTTTTTTTTTTTTGCAGTTTTTTTTGGAGGGGGGAGGTAGGGCAATTGGGGTTAAGTGATTTCCTGAGATCACACTGCTAGTTTTGTGTTAAGCATTTGAGACCAGATTTGAACTCAGGTCCTCCTGACTCCAGGGCTGGCACTTTATTCATTGTGCCACCTAGCCACACACCCCCATGAACTATTTCTGACATTTTAATAGCAGCAGGTAACATGAGATCTTCTCCTATCAGGCAAGACTTTTTAGTTTTTGCAATTTTTGTCATTATTAGAAGTAAATCTGTATTGCAAAAATGATTCAACAGTTTCTTTGTCTTGTCAATTTAGGTGTACTACAATCTGGCAGCAAAAACTCTGCCACGTTGTCATCAGTATTTTTGCCTCTTCTCTCTAAATTTAGTCACTTATCCATAACCCAAAAAGATTTTGTCCTAAAATATAAATAAATATTGCTAATAACTTCTCAAATAAATATTAGCTTTAACTTATGAAATTATGCTTGTTTGTGCTTCATTTTAAAAAAATTGATGTTGACATTTCTATACACATACAGCAGCGGGGGTGGAGAAATGTTATCAAAGGACTTTTGTCTTTACTTTCTGCAACTAAACACTTGTGTTTCTGTGAAAGAAGGAGATAAGAGCAATTTTTAAAATCAAATATTCTAACACAACACAATCTAAAGATATACTAATTTGCTACTTACATGCTGAGGACTGATGGTAAAAGTCTTTATTTTCCATAATTAAACTATTATGTTTCTGTAAGAGCAGAAAATTTTGCAAGTACAGTAAAAACACTGCAATTCATAACATACAATAGTCTCAAATCTGAGCCCAAGTGTTTCTGGCAGCATTCGTTGGCATTGTGTGGTGTGACAGCATGTGCAGTGCAAAGTGCGCATGTTGTGTGTTCAAAACCAAAGTTGCAATGAAGTCATGCAATGCAACATGGGCAAGCACTGTTGGAAACACTTCAGATTCGTTATGCTTTTAATTTTGAATTTATTTTTGGTTGTTCCATGTTTAGAAATGTTTTACTGTTGCCAAATTTTTTGTGACACATTCAGTTATGTGCCCCCATGTGGAGTCATGACAAAAAAATATGATGCCTGCCCTCAAGGGGCCCACATTCTAATAGTATAGACAACATGCAAACAACTACGTATATATAAAATACATATAGGAAAAGTGAGAGAAAATCCCAGATGGAAGGCACTAACAGAAGAGCAGAGGAGGTGGGAAAGATATCTTGTAGAATTGAGCTGAGTCATGAAGAAAGCCAGGGAAGTCAGATGAGTAACTCTAATGATAAATAGCAGATTAGCAAAAGAAATATTTGGTAATAAACATGACATCCATCATACTCTATCTTATAGACAGTGAGATATTTTGCCTACATTCATTATTGTCCCCACTTGGAAAGATTCTCAGAATATTAGTTTCTTATGTTTGCTTAACTAGCTAACATAGGTAAGCAGAGGAGTAGAACACTGACCGTGGGGCTGACTCAGCCTCGCCTTAGGGAGCTTTAACACTCTCAGGAATCAAGTAAATTCCACCACACAGCAGTATATACTGAGAGATACTGAGGTAGAGAAGTGCCTTTTCCTATCTAGCCTGTAATGGTGGTACACAGACCTGCTTATCTTACACAAGCATCCCTCAACAATACAGGTATTATTTCATAGCTTACAACTGTGGATTCATTGGCACAGATGAGGTCATTATAGGATTCATAGAAACTCTCACAGTATCTACCGATTTGATCCTCCATCCCTGGTATGGTAACTTATGTGCTATACTCTTAAACTTGAGCAACTGTCACTAGCCCAGTGGGAATATATGTAACAGGCCAATTCTGGATAGACTGGTCTGGTGGATCAGATTCAAGAGCCATTCAAGAACGAAATGAAACACTTATAGTCCATATAACAGGTATCAAATGGAAGTTTACTTAGCCATAGCAAGAGAAAGGAATTCAGAACCTGGAAAAGATGTTCACTGGGAATATATCTGACTCAGCTGAACTCAGCTTTCCTTTGCTTCTATTGATCATACTGCTGGTCTGTAGTACAAAGTCCAAGGAAAGAGTACTAGTCTTTAATGTTCTGATTGTTATTATACTCAAGTAAATATGAATCTATGCCAGCAGCCTAAATTTTAGTTCCCTGAGCCAATTAAATCTCAAGAACATTTTAATACCTTGTAAGGAAAACAAACCTAATCTTCCTAGGGTGGTACCTTATCATATTGCTCCCCCTATGACAGGCCATCATTTCTTTATACGCTCGATAAATTTCTTTCATGGAGTTCTGTCTGTTTATTCAGTCAATCCTCAGCATTCGTGCACTTAACTTTTGGGACTTCAACCATTCAAAATAATTTTATTAGTAAGCTCATTTTCACTTTCACATTGACAACCCTGTACATCTGTGGCTATGTGCAGTAGAAAAAAAATGAGAAGTGAGAAGCCGCCAGATTTGTAGAGTGGTCGGTATCCAACTAGGTAGTTGTAAAGAACTCCCCGTGCATTTGGTGCATATTTTTATTGTTTGTCTTTATAACTCAAGTTTTGTATTATAATTATGTCCCCAAAGCATAGTGCAAGTCCTTTGGGTTCTAAACCCAAGTGTGCAAGATGAGTGATGTTACTTAGCGACAAAATTAAGGTATTAGATAAATATTACATGAACTTCACGCCAGAATGTCTACAGACGTTGTTGGCCTAATCTAGAGACATCAAAACTGCCGATTTCATTATCAATCACAGCTTCAAAATTAAAGTCAACTCACCTCTGCTATGCTTCCTTACTTCAAGACACTTAAGGATCTTAAAGGTTATGGATAGATTATTTCAAGCTGGTACATCCTTCAAAGTCTCCAGTACCATCTACCAGCCATAAAGGACAGAGGTGATGTTGAGACATCACCAATCTTGGCATCTTCTGACAGTAGTGACTAAAGTCTCAGCAACCTCTCCCTTGGCTTTCAGAGACCAGCCAAGGACAAGATGTTTACAGCAGTTTAATATAGAGTACAATGCCCTCACGCTACCATCTGACACAGGGAGATTCAAGTTTAAAAAATGTTTTAGTTTTAACAATGTTATGTGCTATGCAGTATTTATGATACTGCAGATTTTCTGTTACACAAAGTAAATATTATCTGAAATCAATTTTTTTCAATGAGACTTGTAAGACATTAGGAGACACTGTTTTCCAGAGCTAATGCCCTGCAAGAAAGCTATGCCTTGAGCTTGGCATAACAACAATCCTTTGCATTCACTCTCTAGATCAGTGGTTCTCAACCTTCCTAATGCCGTGACCCTTTAATACTCGAATGTGGGCATATCTGCATGTGGGCGGACCCGCTTGGAGACAGATAAAGAAGCAGTGTCTCGGTTCCTAAGACCATAGGAAATATGTGTTTTCTCAAGGATGTCCATTATCACCCCTCTTATTCAATCTGGTACTAGAAACGTTAGCAGTAGCAATTAGAGAAGAAAAAGAAATCAAAGGAATCAAATTAGGTAAAGAAGAGACTAAGCTATCACTCTTTGCAGACGATATGATGATATACTTGGAGAATCCCAGAGAATCAAGTAAAAAACTTCTTGAGACAATAAATAAATTTAGCAAAGTTGCAGGATATAAAATAAACCCACATAAATCCTCAGCATTCCCGTATATATCCAACGAAGTCCAACAGCAAGAGATCGTAAGAGAAACCCCATTTAAAGTTACTGTAGACATTACAAAATATTTGGGAATCTACCTGCCAAAACAAACGCAATACCTTTATGAACGCAACTACAAAACACTTTTCACACAAATAAAGTCAGATCTAACTAAATGGAAAAACATCAATTGCTCATGGCTGGGTCGAGCTAATATAATAAAAATGACAATTTTTAAATTAGGTATTTAGTGCTATACCAATCAATCTACCCAAAAATTATTTTATA
>JAQQSU010011176.1:0-12237 GCA_028627135.1 Pseudochirops cupreus
TATAAGATATATATATCTTCCTAAACACAGGGATCAATCAACAAGGATTTATTAAATATTATATGTCAGTTATGGTCCCTGCCCTAAAGGAGATTAAATTTCAATGATAATATTATCATATATAGACATATGTATCAAATTATTAGGTCACCTAGAAATAAATAAATCAATTTAGACAAAAACAATGCTCATCACTATGCACCGTATAGTACCTGCTACTTATTAGCTGCTTACATTAACTACACCCAAAAGGATTGATGTAGCAATGAAAGTCAAAAATGAATATGTGATGTTTGAAAAAAATAGTAAATTTGATTTGGTGATGGTGGTGTTCAGTTCATTTCTGAAATATTTTTAAGTATAACAAATTGTATTTTAAATATGCAAATCCTTCTTATTAACCAAGTTCGACATAATTATTTTTTAGCTAAAAAGCACTGAAGAGTGACAACTGACTACTAGCTAAGAGTTCCATCAGATTATAAAATTAAAAATGACTAATTTAGGGATCATTTATTTCCCATCTCCCATGCAATTAAATTCTTAATCATTTGCAATACATTGTACATGGGCACATACCCATTAGAGTATTAAAGCTGTCATTAATTCTACAACTTGTGGAACCTGATCTCACCTTCCATAACTCCCTCTTCCATCTACAAAGCCATTTCCAAATAAGCACTGTTCTGTAGCACATGCTTGATAAGTATTTGTTGAATTGAGGTGACTAAAAAAGATGGAGGACTAGACACTTTCACTGAACCTCACAAACTGTTTAACCTCTCCAAAGTAAGGATTATATGTGAAATGATTTTAAAATCAGCTCTCTCCCTAAGAAACTAAGCACCCAACTAATGATTAACTAAAAGCAGAGAAGGAAAATGTCTAATGCCAAATGTGTTCACTCACTGCCTCCACCCCCTGGTCAAAAAGTTATAGGAGGACTGAACAAGTGGAACCATATACCCAAGAAGTCACTTTGGGCAACAACTGTGACTAGCAAAATATGAATTATGCCTCATAGAAAGAGCCTGAGATAACTTTGATGTTCAGACCCCAGAAAAATTGTAATTGAAGGAACAGTCAGAAAGCGACAAATAGGGAAAAAACTAAGTAATAAAAAAAAGTTTTCTTAGCTGAGAAACAAAAAGCATTAATATTAAATATGACAATGTTTCATCCCTCCTCAGAGCTCACCTACCTTCCATTTTCTTCCCCAATCTTCTTAGCTGAGAAACAAAAAGCAATAATATTAAATAAAAGCATGGTATCCATGCACGTAATACATACTGATTTTGAAAACAAACAGGATACATAGAGAAAATTTAAGGATTATTGGCCTTGCAGAAGACCCTAAATTTAAAAAAAAAACAAACTACTTTCTATCAAATTTCTGTGACAAATGTTTGGATTTGAAATCCAAGATATAAATAATTTATAAGGAAATATACATACACATACAACACACATTTTCATGTGTGTGTGTGTGTGTATATATATGCAAATATATACATACATACATGTGTATATACAGATGCAGTCCTATACTCATATGTGTATTTGTACATACACACACATCTGCAATATGAGTCAAACATTTAAAAAAGCCACAAATTAAACCAGTCAATATCAAGCCACATCAGGAGAGGGATATTGTCTAGAATGAGAGATCTTTTAATTTGGTCAGACCACATCTGAAGCACTATGCTCAGTATTGGTTACCATATTTTAGGAAGGACTTTGATAATCTGTGTAATATCCAGAGTAGAGCAACCAAACTGTTTACATGATGAAGAGATCACAATGCAGTGAAGACATTAAGGATACCCAGCTTGGAGGAAAAAAGCATTAAAATGTGCAAGTACTTGAAGTGCTGTCATTTAGAAGAGACATCAGGCTTGTACTTGTCCCTAAAGGGAAGAAATAGGAGCAAGGAAGGGAGGTTTTAGGTTCAGGATGCATATTTACAAAAAAAAATTTTTTTAATTGTCTTTACAATTAGTGAATCTGTCCAAAAAAACGGAATAAGATGCCTTATTAGGGAATTCTCTGGGACTTCCAATGCCACAAGTATCATTACCATTAAGTTCCTCTATTAAAACTAAGTCCCAAATTCTTATCTTTTGTTTTGTGTTTTTGTTTTTGTAGAGGGGATTTAGTGTAGTCTGGGATTGACTACATAGTCTCTGAGGCCCCCTATAGCTCTGAGATTCTATATTTCTGTAGTTCTTGAAAGGAGAACTACATTAAGAAATTTTTATATCTTTCATTTCTTGTTCATGCAGTGTGCTGTCATTCCATCTGTCCCACTGCTTTGCAATTCTAAATCCTATTCATGATCCTCACTGTCACCTCCTTTCCCTTTACCCCTCAGTTCTTTTCCACTACATTGGCTACCCTCTCCTCCCTTTCCCATCTCGATCCCTTCATTAACCAGTTCAAATCTGCATTGTCCTCTTCTCTTGAGTACCTTGTCACCTTAGCCCATCAAAGATCTGGTTTTGTCAAGTCTCAGACTTTGTATTACTTCCATCTTCTGCTGTCTTCATTCCTATTCAGGCGCTGCTAAATGAAGGAGGAGAAAATTATGAAACCATGCTGTTTCAGTAAAATTTTATTTTATATCATCTCCACTTGACTCTCACTGTACCAACGCTATTATTTTAAATCTCACTAATTGATTCAATGCCCTATTCAACATGACAATGTTTCATCCCTCCTCAAAGTTCAACTACCTTCCATTTTCCTCCCCAGTCTTTTTAGCTGAGGCCTTTATCTTCTACTTCATTGGGGGGAAAAAAAGTAGGCCATATGTTCAGAACTCTCTCTTCTTTCTTCCTTCGTTTCTCCTATCACTCAGATACCTCTTGACATTATGTCCTTTTGCAGTCCTGTATCACATGAAGAAGTGACAATTATCCTTTCAAGACAAACCTCTACAAGTACAAGTGACCCCAGTAGATTGCCTCTTCTTTCATCTTCACTCTCTCATATATCTTCAATTTCTCTCCATCTCCTGGCTTCTTCTACAAACATTTCTTATCTACAAACATATACATCTGCCAAATTCTCACAAAAAAATTTCACCTCACCCATCTATCACCACAATTCATTTTCTCATGACTCTACCCGCTTTTGACCAACTGCAATAGGTACTTCCTCTCACCTCATTAATTCCACATTGTCTTCCATCCTCATCATTCAACTAAACTTTTTTCTCCAAAATTGTGATTGATGACTTAATGGCTAAATCCAATGTCCTTTTCAAAATTCTTAGACTTGAAATAGTCAGTATTTCTCTTCTCCTTTATACTTTCTTGTTTCTAGATTTCCATAATATTACTTTATTGTGGTGCTCCTTGTACCTTCTGTCTCTTTTGTTAGACCTCCATCACCTAAATTTGGTTGTTCTATCAAAGTCCTAGCCTGAGCCCTCTTTTTTTCTTTATATACTGTTTCACTTGTTTATCTCATCAGTTCTAATGGATTCAATTATCATGCCTAATCTAGACATAATCCTTTTGAATCTATAAACTCAATATGTTTCTTTGCCCTCTCAAAATTTATCTCTTGTAGATACCTTAATCACAACATATCAAAAACTGAACTTCTTATTTCACTTTCTCACCCCCAAGTCTTTTCATCTTACTATCTTTCCTATTACCATCAAGGACACCATAATCGTCTCAATTACATAAATTTACAACCTATATGTCATCTGCAACTCATCACCATTTCTCACCCATGTCCCCATTTTTAATTTATTGCCAAATCCAATCTTTTAAGATCTTTTATATTCTCCTACTTCTTTTATCTAACAAAACCCTCACCTTAATGCTGGCAGGCCCTCATTGCCTCAGACCTGGACTCTTGCAGTAGCCTGCTGGTAGGTCTCCCCTCCACAAGTCCTTCTCCATTCTAAACATCCCTAACAAGCTGTCAAATTGATATTCCTAATATGCAAATCTGACAATGTCATCCCCCATTCAGTAAACTCCGCTGTTTCCCTATTGCTTCTTTTATCATATATAAAATTGTAAGTTTTGGCATTCAACTCTTCATAATCTGGCCCCTTCCTACCTTTCTATTCTTTTAAAACTTTATTCTCTTCCACATACTACAGGATCCATTCACTCTCTCCTCCTTGCTGTTCCTTCACACAAGATATTCCATCTCACAACTCCAGGCATTTTCACAGGGTGTCCTCCCATCCCTGGAACTCTCTTCTTCCTCAACTTTTCCTCTGACCCTTCCTGGCTTCCTTCAAGTATGAGCTACAGTCACATCTTCTACAAGAAGCATTCCCTGATTGATCACTCTTAATTCCAGTGGCTTCCTTTCATTGATTTTATATGTATATGTGTGTGTGTGTGTGTGTGTGTGTGTGTGTGTGTGTATATATATATATAGATATAAATATAGCTATGCATGATATGGAAATATATTCTGATCTATATACTCTGGTTTGGCCTCCTCATAGCACTGTCTCCTGCCCCTTATATGGAACCATAAAAGAAGAATGAAGTTAGGAACAGAAGAACAGATTAAGGGGCCAGATTAACTGGATCTCAACAACTGCTTAGCTGTCTCCTATATATTTCAAGAAGGATTCATTCCTCCCAACTAGGAATGAAACATAGTTGGTTAATGCCATAAGAAAGTCAACTATTCTGAAACAGTTCAGTATGACGGTCATTTGTGTCTCATGATCTAAGTAGACTCAAAAATTTCTATTTTTAATGTAACAGCACGATTCTTCTTGTTTTACTAGTAGAGAACCCAGAAGAGCTGACAGTCACTATACTTCCCCAAACCATTTTGTGTTCTATTCTTTTGGGACATGACTTTCTCTCTAGTCACTCTTTTGCCTCTCTAACCTCTGTGGGAGTGGATAAGTTTCAAATATATCCCTAGATAGGGGTGGAGACCTGACTAAGCAAGTATTTATTAAGTATTTACCATATTCTGGCAGTATGCTAGGTGATGGAGATAAAAGTATGAAGAATAAAGCAATTCTTGTAGTGAACTTCACTTTATGGTGAAGGAAATAACAAAACTATTTTGTTTTCAGCACTGTTATTATTGAATCATTTTGATGCCCTGTAAACAAAATGCTCCCCTTCCCTCCCTCCCTCCTCTCTCTCTCTCTCTCTCTCTCTCTCTCTCTCCCTCTCTCTCTCTCTCCCCTCAGTCTATCCTCTTCCTTTTCTTTCTTTCACCCTTTTTCTCTTCTCCATTTTCCAATATTATTTTGGCAAGTACAGATGTTTTAAATCTCATTTCCTTACTGGATTATCCCCAATCACTATGCTCTAACCACTCCACTCATGCATTCAAGCAAAGCACAAATATATGGTTCATTATCTATTGTTTTATCACATTTACTAAGTTAACAACAACAACCTTCTAAAGATAAAAGGATAACTACCTAATAAGTTCCAACTCAAGACGTGGTTCAGTCATGTATCATCCCCATATTCCCACATTAGGAGTATCTTGGCAACTTGAAATCTCCTACATATTCTTCATTATAGCAGCTTCTCTGTGCCTTTCTAGCTGCAACTTCTCCTTTTGATTGTTTTCTCAAGTCCATTGTTGGAAGGATGATCTTGGGGGTCCAGATCAACTCACTGTGCTGAAGGAAGCAGAGTTTTCATCTTGTTTCTTAAAGCACTGACACCAGTGGGAAAGCAAAAGCCCCATTAAAAAGAATTATTTTTATTAATAATGGCCTCCCTTCCTCCATCTCAGTAATTGCTTACTTCAGTGTCCTTGCCACTATCAGATGACAAATGTATGTCCCTTTTGAGTTATCTGTGTTATTTCTAGGATTGTACAGGGAAGACAAGTTAACACTGCCCCAAGCAGGTCTGAATTTTATCTCAAAACATGTGTTTCATTAGCGCTCCTTACACTAATGCTTCAAAGTTCTCGCTGTTCTGGTCCTGGGTTGTTAGTTACATTGTTAGTTTCCAGATCACTTATCTTGCTATTTTCCCATTATTCTCAGTGAAGTGAAGGAGTTGGGGTGAAGGTAGAACAAAAGGCTCTTAAGAATATGACTACTGTTTTACTGAAGTTTGAGAACCCTACTTTCACCTGAGAAGTGGTACATGTGTATGCATACATGTGTGTGTCTATAAATAGGAACAGTTTTCATGATTGGGTTTACCATCCTGGGGATAGCTATACAAAGTATTCTGGGGATAAACATATATGCATGCACCTATGTGTATACATAAATATGTGTGAATATATATGTATACAATTGAACACATATACACAGATACATATACCTCTAGAAAAATTTAAAACATATGAGTATAAATATTTAAAATATATACACATATTTCCTTACATGTATGCATAACATATATATATATATTTGCATGCATATTTAATTTTAAACAAAATTTTGAGCAGACTTATGACTTCACTATCTTAAACAGCTTGCCAGGAAAACAACATGCTTTACTAAAGTCAGCACCTGCTTTGCAAGTTCTTAAAAAACATGTCTGGGATACTGAGAAGTAACCCAAGGTCACAGAGTTCAAATGTATCACTGATGAGGCGCCATGGCAGGAAGGTGGCTGAAAATCGATAGCGCAGTGAGTCTGAGCATGCTAGTACAGCTAGTACTGTTTCCTGTTGGCCTCTAACCATGTTGATGTGGCTTCCTTTCATCTAAAGACAATCAGCTTGGAGACCTTCAGATTTGATGGTTGTCTCAAAAATATGAGTCCCCACACCATGCTCTGCTGATCAAAACTTGTTTTCATACAGAAGTTATTGGCAACACATTTTAGAAAACTAAATGTTCTGTCCTTGTTAGCATCTACTCCATGCTTTAGTTAAGTAAATGTCCTTTTATTGACTGTCTGATGACCTATGAGTGTCTCATTCCAGTATCAGACATAAAATAGTAAGGGATCAACCTGAGTAAGGTCCAGGTAACAAAAATAAACATCCATGATGGACCTCTTTGAACTTAGGCAAGCTGTTTCTTTCTGGATAGATATAAAGTACATCCCTAGACATCTACCTGAAACCTTTCTACCTGGTAGACTTAGAGGTCTTGGGTTCATATCCCTCTTTGGTTATTTACTACTTTTCTAACACTAGACAAGTAACTTAAATTTTCTGAGCTTCAGTTTTCTCATCTATAAAATTGGATTAGATGACCTCTGAGATCCCCTCTAGCTCTGAATCTCTGATATAGTCATAATTATAATTATAAAAATAATAATAGCTAGTCTTTATGTAATGCTTTAAGATTATCCCATTTGATCTGTACAATACCTCTATGAGGTAGATAATATGATTATACCCATTTTCCATTTGAGAAAATTGAGACTGAAAAAGGTTAACTATTAAGTGACTTGCCCATGGTCACATAGCAAAGAAATGTCTGTTGCAAGATTGAAAGTGAGAACTTCTTATCTCCAAGTCTAGTGTTTTACTCACTATATGACTTAGCTGCCATGAAATCTTATGAATTAAGATTAAAAGAACTTAGAAGAATTTCCATTTATATTACCATACATTCCTTGAGGTATATGATGCTCTTGACTATATGATTGATCCATATTTTGAAATTAAATATATGGGAAAATAATTATTTTCTAAATTCAGAATATCATGAACAAATGAGAACCCTAATTTCATACTTCTCTTTGTGATTGCCAAAAGACTCAAAGACATTGAAACAAAAGGGAAGATATTCTTGAGAATATCTGCAATGCAGACCTTCTTTCTTACGGTCTTATAACAGAGTTTTCCAAACCATCAGTACAAATATATGAGTCATTGCAAACCTTTGGAATCAGATTCCTCACTCAGTGCCAAAACTGAATTTATTTTCTCCCAGAAAAATGTTTCCTGGCTGACTGAGAGCAAAATTATGACATTAAAGTTATTTGTGTCTGCCGACAACGGAAAATTTACTTCCAGTTATTTGACTGGGTTGTTGCCTGGATACCTCCCATCTGCTTAGGACAGTTAAATGAGTATTTAAAAGGTTACCTCATAGTCCATGTCTCCACAATAACTAGCAAATGTCTCAGGGAAGAGGTGACTTTGATTTGAGTGTGGGAGCACTGTGCAAGGTCACCAGCCTCACTTTCTCCTCCAGAGCCATCTGATCCAGTGGCCAGATTATTGTCAGAACTAACGCAGATGATACAGGATGCAATAAGAGATCCTGGTCCTTTTAGGCTAAGGTCTTTGCAGGTTCTCACTTTGAATGAGGTAAGGCCCAGTCAAGGAATAGGCCTATTTAAGAAGTGAGTAAAGGGATGGCCCCTTTAATTAAAAGAAAATCAAAATGGGAGGAGAAGAGATGCAGGGTTGCTGGCCAAAAGAGAAACAGTTACAATTTACAATCACTCTAAGCCAGGAGGGTCCAAAAATAGCCAGTAAGTGGTGATTGGGCAGGGCCCTATTTCTGTCCAATTTGTGAGCTCCAGAGTAAAATGGGTTTAAGGTTTGGTCTTTGAGGAAGAAATCTAGCAAGTAAGCCCTAAGATAACTAGACAGCTTTCAGGCATCACAATTTACCTTCCTTTGGGGAGGAAAAGGAGAAGGAGAAGGACAGGAATAGGGAGAGGGACAGGGACAACTCAGCTACCCACCTGGCTTGGTCCCCATTCAGGTATACTCACAGGTTGTATTTATCCTTCATTCTTGAAGAGGTACATGGCATCAGGGAGATGATGACATGACTTGCAGGTGACTTTGATTGGAGTGAGGGAAGGCTATGCAATATCCAGCCTCACTTTCTCCTCCCAAGCCATCTGGGTGTAATGACCAGGAAAGAGCAAATGGGATGGGAGGTGGCTTTAATTATTGCTGCTCCTCAACATGGAATGCAGATTCAGCTGAATAATTCTTAACAAAACATTTCCTCTTACCAGGTGTATTCCTTAATTCTTATGGAATATTTTCAGTTCCCAGACTGGCTTGCAGTAGAACACCAAATCTCTTTCACCTTCCTCCCTTACAGTTCACACCCTCTTCAGTTGAAACTCTACTGATGGGCAAATATTTCAAGCAAACCAGTGGATTTAAGAAACGCAAAGGATTTTTCTCTGTTCTATTCATTTCATGGAGCAACACATTTTCTGTGTTTTTAATTTAAATTTTTTCTTTCACACTATTCTACCATGTAGATCAGTGATTCTCAGTTCTGAATAGTGAGGCATGTCAAGGCATCTCATTTTATAGAAAATTTCTTAAAAATCAATAAACCCTCCCAACAAAATTAATCTTGACTTGCTTTAAATTTACATGTGTGTATATACACATGTTTATATATGTATGCTTCTTTGTATATAAATGCACTTACATACACACATACACACACACACACACACACACACACACACTTCCTGAATAGCACTTACTATTGTTGCAGAATGTTCACAATGAAAGCAAACAATGAAAGCTTTCATTTCACTTGGATGAGAAGAGGCAGTAAGCATAAAATCAACTCAGAATGCTGGATCCAGGAGAACAAAAGCAAGAAATGTGGGATTATAAGTAGATGGTAAACAATTGTATCAAAGCATACACATATCAAAGTTAAGATACTCAGGGATTTGTGACAATAAGGAGAATGAATAGTCTGAGAATGTTAGAGCCTAATGACTGAGGAAGAGGAAAATCTGGTCATTATGATTCTTGACAAGTAAGCAAAGGCAATGAATAAAAATAAGAATCCTGGGAGAAAATGGATAGAGTATAGAGTTCATGAAATTCAGGATCAACCAAATTTTATCTCAATAATTTTTATTTCAGATGAGTAAATTTGGGGAATGTATTACATCATTTCTTTGGTGTAACCCCTAATTTAATGCCTTTCATCCTATCACTCAGGCCTTAACCAGATTCAAAGACAAAAATTTCAGCCTAAAAAGAATCTTTGCCTTTAAAAGATTATGAAAATGGAGATTAAGTAGCCTATATGGTCTACATTTATGTTGCATGTGTGTTGTACTTGTACTTTTTAAAAATTAGCTTAATGAGTCAAACATGAATGACCTTGGGAAAGTGATTAAATCAGATACAGGTCATGACATAGTGAATAGGCACCATCAGTTAATAAGGAACAAGACAAACAATTTATGCAGAATTGCCAACACGGGGGAATACCTAAGGGTGGCAAGCAAACAGTATCCTGAGATCCTTACCAAGTAAAAAAAGGCAGAGTACCTGATATTTACAATTTCCCTTAATAATTGGGTGGTCCACATTACACACAGAATACATTATCTCTTCACCTCTACCTCAGAATACTTTAGTTCTTCAGAGTTTATCTAATCTTCCTCATCCTCATTAATGCCTTCTCAGATCCTTCCAATAAGAATGTTTTCCCTGCTCACATTATTCTGCATTTACCTTTCTGTTTACCTGGTGGGAACTGCTAGCAGAATATAAGTTCCTAGAGTTCAGAGATTGTTTTCACTTTTTTCTTTGTATTCCCAACATGTAGCATAATACCTTTTATTTTTTTTTGCTTTTTGGAGGGCAATTGGGGTTAAGTGACTTACCCAAGGTCACCAAGATGAGTTTTTTTTGTGTTAAGTGCCTGAGGCTGGATTTGAACTCGGGTCCTCCTGACTCCAGAGCCCGTGCTCTATTCACTGCACCACCTAGCCTCCCCCATGATACCTTTTATAGAATGCATGTATAAAGTGACACACACATATATGCACACATGTGTGTTACATGTATATATACTATATAGATTATATAGGCATATAAAGAGTAGG
This sequence comes from Pseudochirops cupreus, assembly GCA_028627135.1. Taxonomy (NCBI): domain Eukaryota; kingdom Metazoa; phylum Chordata; class Mammalia; order Diprotodontia; family Pseudocheiridae; genus Pseudochirops; species Pseudochirops cupreus. The sequence goes on from JAQQSU010011176.1 coordinate 10,770, forward strand.
CATATTTTAAATTTTATATATGCACATATGTGTGTATTTACTCACACATACACATACATATGCCTGTCAGCTACACTTAAGCTGGTTTAGCTGGAGTGTGGCCGCTACACATATCAAATCTTCTGGAGCCACCAGTGAGAGCTAGGTGACAGGTGGGCACCAGAGGTGGATGAGCTTCTCTGAAAAGTCTTGGCAAGCCCTCACACCAGAGGTGCTAGTTTTCCCAAACACCCCATAAAGCTCAGTGTCAGTTATTTCAGATGGTGCTTGCTTTCTTCCATGTTGTTGTTGTTGCTTTGAAAGAGGGAAAATATAAAATATGTAACTCAGGAAAAAAAGACATCAAACATGACTCCTTCCTACCTAGGCTTCACACATTCAACTCCTTTCTACAAATGCTATAATACAAGAACTTTGGATCCTTGTTCCACCAATCCAATTCACAAGTAAGTCAGGACGTCACCTATCATTCACTATTTTATCCCATCTGACAAGACAATTTAACTACCATGTATTTGTTAGCCATGCTACAGTTTCTTGCCATCACCTGGTAGATTTGAGTGATAAGTGAACAGGGGTGAATGGACAGCCCTGAAAAGGACTCAAAAAGTCCTCATACCAGAGGTGCTAGTCCTTCCTCAATACAACATGTTGAGGGTAATGTACAGGCCTCAAACCTATAAGTGAATTAGGGGGTTAGCTACCACAAGCACATGAAGACTTTTATCAGGCAGAAAGAGTAAATGACAACAATTTGTTCCAATAGAAAGCAGGTGAAGCAGGCAATGTAGAGCACTTAGAGCTCAGTCAGACATTGCAGATACCACAGTCATCAACCACATCCTGGGCTATTGCTGGTCATCTTGATTTTATCTTCCACTGGACTTTAATGACTCTAGAAGCGAGAATAAGGTTGATGACTTTGTGCAGTTCTGTCTCACTTAAATCCAATTCATGAACAAGTCATCAACAATTATGTGTTGTCATTGGTCAAAATCTACAATAGCAAATGTACATATACATACATATATATATGGGGAGAGGGGTATAGATATATAGAAACATACATTTATACATGCACGTATACATATTTGTGTATATATCTAATATTTGTTAACTTGGAGTCAAACTAAGAATATACAAAATTGATAAACCAATTTAAAAAGGGCTCTTAAGGGAATTCATTTAGAAAGAAAAAAAGGAGTATTGTACTATAAAATGGAGGGATTTGATTTGATACATAAACAAAATAGAAAAACTGAGGAAGTACAAGTGATTGAAAGAGGTATAATGGAGAAGCAGCAGCTTTGCTTAATTAAAGTAAGTGAAGGGGGGGCGGAGCCAAGATGGCGGCGTAGAAGCAGCAACACATCGCAGCTCTCACATAGCCACCCCAAAATACCCATAAAATAGGACTCTAAACCAATCCTAGAACCCCAAAACGCACACAAAGATACTTCCCACTAAA
>JAQQSU010011177.1:0-12237 GCA_028627135.1 Pseudochirops cupreus
AAAAAAAAAAAAAAAAAGAAAAGAATGATGCAAACTAAAAATAAACAAAGATTTAAAAAAAAAAAACCTAGACATCATCTTTCAATAAATCATCACGGAAAACTGCCCTGATATGCTAGAACCAGAAAGTGAAATGGAAAGAATCTACTGATCACCTCCTGAAAGAGATTGCAAAATGAAAACTATCATCAATATTATAGTCATATTTCAGAATCCCATTACCAAGGAGAAGATATTGCAAGCAGCCAGAAGGAAAGAATTCAAGTATTGTGTAAACACAATCATGATAACACAATATTTAATAGCTTCTACATTAAGGGATCAGAGGGATTGGAATATGACATTCCAGAGGCCAAAGAAGTTAGGATTATAACCAAGAGTCACCTACCCAGCAAAATTGAGTATAATCATTCAAGGGGAAAAATGGATATTCAGTGAGATAGAAGACTTTCAAGCTTTCTTGGCTCAAGAGAGGGACTTACTAAGGGACTTACTAACATTGGACTGTTTACATTCCTAAATAGAAAGATTATACTTGTGTCTCATGAAATCTTTCTCATTATTAGGGTAGCTGGAGAGGATACACATACATATGTGCATATGTATGTATACACATATACATGCACACATACACACACATATAGACAGAAGGCACAAGGTGAGTTGAATATTCATGGATGATATGTAAAAAATAAAATTAAGGGGTGAGAGATAAATGTGTTGGGAGAAAGAGAAAAGGAGAGGTGGAATGGGACAAATTATCTCAGACAAAAGAGGCAAGAAAAATCTTTTACAGTATAAGAGAAGGGGAATGAGTGAGCCTTACTTTCATCGGATTTGACTTTAGGAGGAAATAGTATACATACTCAATTGGGTATGGAAATATATCTTACCCTACAAAAAAGTAGGGGAGAAGGGGATAATAGAAGGGAGTAATAGAAGAGAAGACAGATTGGGGAAAGGGGTAATCAGAACACATGGTGTCATAGGGTAGGGAGAGCAGAGAGATTGGAGGAAAACTTGGATCTCAAATCTTGTGGAAGTAAATGTTGAAAACTAAAAAAAAAAATTGAAAGGTTAAAAAAAAAAGCATTCCAAATCTGCTGACCTTTTTTTTTTTGTGAAAAAATAACTGGAAGTAGTGTGCTACTTAGCAGGTATTTTCCAAAAATAAATAAATAAATAAATAATCACATATACATTTAACCTATTCCTTCAAGATAAATTTAATGTTTAAATGTTGTATGACAAAATAACTGCCTTTGAAGAAGCAAGTTGTGCTTAATAGAAAGAATCTTGAATATATATTTTTAGAAATGTTTCCATTGTTATGATATTTTGAATAATTTAGAGTATATCTCCTAAAGACTCTAATACATGCATAATTTAAGGAGAAATGTATTGTTGTTCACTCATTCAGTTGTCTAACTCTTCATGATTCCATTTGGGGTTTTATGGCAAAGATAATGGAGTTGTTTGCCATTTTCTTCTCCAACTCATTTTACAAATGAGGAAACTGAGGCAAACAGGATTTTGTGACTTGCCCATAGTCACACAGCTAGTTAATGTCTGAGGCAAGATTTTAATTGTGGTCTTCCTGACCTTAGACCCACATGCTCTACTAACTGCTGTATCTAGCTGTCCTATAAATATATTAGCTTTGACTTAATTGGTTTTAAAACAAAAAAAAATTGAATATTATATGATTTAGTAACTACATTCAAGGTTGTAATTCAATTTTGATTTTCATGTCTTTATCAGGCATCTTTCAGTTATTACAGTAACTGGAACCAGATATTAAAATAAACTGAAGTTAGAATGAGACCTTTGTAGCACAAACTATTAAACTAAGATTTAAAAACATGGAGCATATTTAATCACATTCTTCACACTAAATATTAATAAGAAATTATTTAATATTGAATATTTTATCAGCTTGGAATCAGGAAAAGAAAATACTGCCTTAGTAGATTACTCCCTGGGTGACTAGGCTATTTGCTTAAACTACACTAGAGGACCTAGAAGGTCACATGTGGCCTCAAGATCACAGGTTCCCCACTTCTGGCTCGCTCAGCCTTAATTTCCTTACTGGTAAAATGAAGAGTTACAAAGAGTAAGGCACAATTGAAAGGACTGAACAATAATACACATGCACATACATGTATCATGAGATCAAATTTTTTTACTGATAGATTAAAAAAAATGAGACACCACGACTCGGAGGAACTACTTTTTTCTTTAATATCCAAGTCCAAATTTTGAGTTTCTTTTTTTCCTCAAGGACCTTTAAGCAAGGTTGGGCTCCCAGGGGACAATATGCTTTACTCCCCCTATGAGTATGGAAACACTGTCTCTTCACCTAGCTCAGGAATTTCAAGGTAACTTCACTTGTTTACCACTCTTTTATGTATTTTGTCTGTTGAGTTTCTCTTTGTAACATTCTCCACAGTACTGTGATTTTCTCAGAACATATATAATTCTGTGAAGTCCTTCCCACTCCTATTCTACCTCACTCTTCTTCCTCTAAAGATTCTCTGTTTTGCTGAGTAAATTATACTAAAGTCTATTTTATCTTCCTTTCCTTTGGGATGTATCCTGCTGTACTTTCATCTTTCTTTCCCTTGACTAGGAATATAGCTTTATGTGATTTTGAATCCTTAGTGCAAGATCTGTACATTGCTGGCTGATTATAATATCTCATCTTTGACCTAGGAGTTCACAACTTTTCATGTGGCATCCTTTGGATTCTCTTAGTGTTCCCTTCGTACCCTATTATTCTACTGAAAAAAATTGTATGGTTACACCTTATACTATTAAAAGTATGAAATCATATTACTTTAATTTGTTCCACTACAAAGAAATTGAGCTTTCACTATTTTTTCTTTAAAAATGAAGATCGTTTCCCCTTCTAAAAGGAAATCTCTAGGTGGTAGTTGATCGAGTAACAGGTACTGACATTTAAATGAAGAAGCAAATTTTATACATTAAACACCTGTAGACTGTTTCCCCTAAGTCTTTAACTTTTACATTCGGCCTTGAGTATAGTCTGCTTTCTTAGGACCATAGATTTAGAACTAGAACTTATTTGAAACAATCTATCCCAAACCCATCATTAAATAGATGAGGGAATAGAGGCCCAGAGAGGTAAGTGATCTGCCAAAGGTCACTCAGTTAATAAATGCCAAGAAGTGTAATTTAAACTATGACCTTTAATTTCTAATTCAGCACCCCTACCACCATAGCATTATGTTGCCTTTCTACCCCCACTATTGTCAGCAAGAAAATTACTCAGAACTGATTTCTAAAGGATTAGTTTGTTTTTATTATAGATCATTACATTTTAACAATATGTAAATAGAAACCTTAACAAGGTTTTAAATCCGAGAGTAAAACTGTTTTCTATATGACTACAAGGCTGGGAAATGAAAAATTCAAACAACCAATTATTTCGTTGACTAGATGCCAAACAGTTTACTTGACTGGTGTTTAGACTAAAGTTTCTGAATTTCTTTTCTTTTTCTTTTTTTTTTTTTAACTATTATCAACAAGAGACTTGGAGAGCCAGAGAATAAAAAAGAAAACCTTAAGGAGGAAGAAAGAATATGCTGCTGCTAATTATATTAACTAGGAATTCTTGGGGTTAAAGGGTTAAAATGTGAGTTTCATTGTTATTATTGTTATTGTCTCATTCTTTTCATCTTTTATAAAGGGCTTCTGATAGAAATAGTACTGGCCTGAGTGGCTATCCTGATATGATTTCTGTTTTTAAAAAATTCGTTATTTGGGGAGGCTAGGTAATGCTGTTAATAGAGCATTGACCCTGAAGTCAGGAGGACCTGAGTTCAAATGTGACCTCAGACACTTACTAGCCATGTGACACTGGGCAAGTCACTTAACCCCAATTGCTCTGCCTTTCCTCTCCAAAAAGCAAAAAAAAATAAAAAATAAAAAATAAAAAATCATTATCCAATGTTCTATGGAGTAACACACAAGTGGATATAGTAACTTGTTTTAAATAAAAGTATTAGAACATAAGCCTTTTCTTTGTAGGTTCTCTAGAAACATCCTTGGCACAAATCCAGTAGTAGATAAGCCAGTGGACATGTTATATCCCTTAGCCTATTCCCACATTCTTTTAATCTGCTTTTCAAAAAATTCTATGTACTTTGGAGATTATGCATATTTTCAATAGTGATAGTTACTAAAATATTGTTCTTAAGTTTTTAATCATTCGTTACGATGCCTAGGTGATTGTAGGCAACAGTTTCATTTGTTATAATGATTTCCCAGTAGAATTTATTGGTTGAGTTCTTCAGAGAAAAAGGGGCTTGTGTCTGCAGTATAAGGACTTGTAATCTGTTTGTCTATGAAACACAGAAAGCTTCTGATTCATAACTCTAGGTACTAGGTCATGTCTCACTAGGTTTTCAGTAGGTGCAGTGACCTGGAATTATCTGGAATTGTTATCATAATAACAAACAAATCTGCATGACTCAGATATTTGCTAAATTCTTTGCTGATACACTGTTGGCAGAATTCATGTGGAGTTTGCCTAGGCACTGCTTTATGACTCCACTCTTGGATTTTGAGTTTTTTCATAGACTCCATCCAGAGGTTACATTTAACAATTCTATTGGTGCATAACCAGCAATACAATCTTTTATAAATTGGGGCATTTTATGTCTGCTTATTCCAAAAATACTTTGTAGATTTGTAAAAATGCATACCACAAGCTCTTAGAATGCCTATGAATATTTGTATCTTTTTGATGTCAAAATAGCTATTTTAAGGATATGGATTTTATTAATATTGCACCTATTTTGTTAGGTTTCTTCCCAATTCTATTATAGTTCAAAAATAAAAACAGGTATATCACAAGCCCTTAGAATGTCTATCAATAGTTGTTCTCTCTCTCTCTTTTTTTTTTTTTTGGTGTTAAAATGTTCTTTGTATATCTGCTTTAAAGGTATAGATTTCTATTATAATCCATTTCTATTATAATCCATTTACTATTACTAAAGAATATATTAAAGACTAGTATTGTGTAGCAATTGATGGCTTTAGATGTGTTCCTTTCTTTTAGCTTATTCTTTATTATTATTCAGCTTTGAATTTTTTAGACAAATGAATAGGGTCTCTTTTTATTTGGGCTATAGGAATCCTCCCTTCAGAATTTCTTTACTTTCATCTTGATTGAGCTAAGACAGGCTTTTGCTAAGGCAAATAACTCTTCACATTGTCTAGGGCATATGCCTTTTCCTGGTGTAACACTTTCGTAGACCTAAAAACCATTTGAACAAAATTAGTTTTCTAATTTGGGAGGTGATGAACACTAAATAAGTACAGAATGTGAAGAAAAATAGTTTGTTCAAATGGCTTTCTTTTTCTGCGACAATTTCAAGATGTCAGAGAAAATAAGTTTTGGTGCCCTTTATGAAACCAGGTGTTAAAATAGAAGGGCCATTCACTCATAGAGCAGAGGAGTTCTCAGTGAGTGATTTAGGAAAAGCTTGGGAAAGACCATATAAAGCCCTTTCAGAAGATAATCCATTATCATTACATAGTTTGGGGATTGTGGATGGCTGCAGGAATTTTGAAGGTTTGAGGAAAAATAATGTAGGAGCTAGTTAGCAAATATAGTGCTCAGAATAACAAAGATGTAGTAAACAAATGATTAACACATGTCCTGAATAATTACTGAGTACAAAGATAATTATAAACCCATTAAATAGAATTGGACAATTCAGAGTTTGGAAAAAAGATTAACACATATAAACAACCAGATTTATCCTACAAATTAGAAAACAAATTGAATATATATTTTTTTTACTTCTTTCTCCAACACACAGCACACTGCCTGGCACACAGAAAGATTTAACTGAATACTTTTTCATTCAATCAGCTAAAATTTATTAAGGTCTTATAATGTGCAATACACTGTACTAGACACTAGAGACACAAATACAAAATGAAAAATGCATTTCCTTCAATGAGATTGTCTGTTATATTTTTACATTCAAATATGTATTTATTGCAGAGGGATTGTCAGAAATGCCTAAGACAATCTCTGATTTAAAAACCTTTATATTGGGAAAAGGAAAGGATATACAAAATACTGAAAATATACCACTGACATTAATATTATTGGAGACTAGAGGAAAGAACCATCACTTTTGCTTAAGTAAGCTGAATGAGGATTATTGCATGAGTTCAGATTCTCACTATGCTAAATACCGTAGGGGAAAAAGGACAAATAAAATTTCCCCCCCTTAGGTAGTTAATTTAATCCCTGTCCAATTTCTTTTTCTAAAATAGGTTTATTTACATATTTGATTTCTTCTCTTAGAGTGAACACTTTATATGTTTTGTAAATATTCTTCCATTTCACTTAAATTGTAATTTCATTGGCATATAATTGCATGAAATACCCCCCAATAATTGCTTTAATTTAATGTTTTCTTCTCTCTCTTTTAAAGATCATATTAACCAATGGTTTATCGATTTTTTTGGTTTTGTCATACAACTAACTTTTTCATTTATAAATTCAATAGTTTTATTACATTCAAAGATATTAAACTCACCTTTAAGTTTTAGGATTTCTAATTTGGTGTTTAATTGGAGATTTTTAATATGTTCTTTTTCTAGGCTTTTAAAAATATATATATATACCCAATTCATTAATCTGTTCTCTTCTTTATTCATGAAAACATTTAGACATATCAATTTTCTCTGATTGCTGCTTTTACTGCATCTCATAAGTTTTAATATGCAGTCACATTTTTATCATTCTCTTGAATAAAATTATTTATTTTTAATTGTTCTTTAACTCTTTCTATAAGATTAGATTATTTTGTCCCCAATTAACTTTTAATTTATGTTTCCATGGTCCTTTATTAAACATGATTTTATTGCATTATGATATGAAAATTGTGTTCTTAGTATCTATGCTTTACAGCCATTTAATTTTAAAAGTCTTATGCCCTGATAACTGATCAATTTTTGCAAAGGTGCCATATACTGTTGAGAATAAGCATAGGTTTGTTTATTGTGCTATATTTGCTTGGTGGTATACACACTTCTCTCAGACTAGACCACCACCCTAGGAGGTGAGATCTTTCCTAACCTCCTACTAAGTTGTTTTTTTTTTTTGGACAACTGCTTTACACTGACTTTTAATTATTTCTGACACTTTAAAATTTACTGTGAGATTTTATTTTAAATTATCTGGGATGGGAGATTTCAGAAAGGCAGGCAATTTGCTACCTTATTCTGCCATCTTCACACAATTTCTTTTCATATCACATTTTTACATTTTTTGCAAAAACTCAATGCAAGGCAGGGCTGTGATGTTTGTCCATATTGAGTCTTTTAACCAAAATATTTTTAAATAAAATAGTGAGCTGATTTGTTTTGCCTCTTCATGACTTTGTCTCCCTTCTGCTGAATGGCTACATAGAATGGAAAGGCTAAATGACCACCAAGAGAAAAATGACCTATATAATACATAAAGCATAATTATGACTCCTATATGCAAAACCCATCTTCAACAACTTTAAACTAAACTAAGTATTCATGATTTTTGAAGTAAATAGAAGTCATTAGCAACATAACATTTTGAGAAGAGTCTCACTCTGCTACTTTTCATATTACTTTTGTTTTGGCACTACTGTTTTGGAGAATTAAACATACCATAAGCAGCCTAACAGGTATAATCCTAGCCATATCTAATTAAAAATATTTGTAAAAGGTGGAGCCAAGATGGTAGCATAGAAGCAGGAAAATTCCATAAGCTCCCCCACAACCACCTCAAATACCTATAAAATATGTCTCTAAACACATTTTAGAGCTACAGAACCCACAAAGTGACAGAGAGAAACACATTGCCTGCTGAAGAGAGCTGGCAGGATGACAAAACAGGTCCATTGCAGCACATTGGGAGCATAGCACAGCCCCCTGAGCCTGAAATATCAGCCTCAGGGTGGCCCTGAACCAGCAGTAGCCAGAGCAGACTTCAGGAAAGTGAATAACCAGCAGCTGTGGTGGCTTCTACACTTCTCAACCCATAAATACCAAAGGCAAAGTTAAAGGTCAGTGTGATACTTTGTTGGAACTGGGAGGGGACAGTGTGGTCCAGCCCCTGCCTGGGGCAAAAAGCAGCAGAAGCACAGAGGCTGCAGCTACTGCCATGTGGCTGCTTCCATAGCTCCAGCCTGCAGTTTGTAGGAGGACCAAGCAGCCACTCAGAAGGTAATTACTCTTGCTTTAATCTGCTTGGATCTGGATCACTATCTTGGGTGTAGGTACTGGGGTGTGTGGCCAGTGAGCCAGAGCTAGTGGGGGCTGCAGAGAGGGCACCAAATCAATAGCTCCAGCAGCTGCAAAAACCCTAGCAATTTGGGACAAAGCTCTTCTCTCTGGAGGCAGAGTTCTACTGTGGCAAAGAGCTCAAAAGTAAAGTAATTGACAGGCAACATGAGCAAACTGAGAAAGCAAAGTAAGAACAGCAATCAAAACTAAGATTCTCTTTTGGGGGACTAAAATGATGAAAGCATGGAATGGGGGGCAGATAATGAAGTCAGAAGTCCTGCAACAAAAGCTTCTAAGAAAAAATATGAACTGGTTACAGGCCACAGAGGAACTTAAGAAAGATTTTGAAAATCAAGTAAGAGGAGTGGAGGAAAAATTGGGAAAAGAAATGAGGATGATGAAAGGAAATCATGAAAAGGGAGTCAACAACATGACTGAAGAAAATAACACCTTAAAAATAGACTAACTAAAATGGCAAAAGAGGCCTAAAAAGTCAATGAGGAGAAGAGTGCCTTAAAAAGCCAAATTTGCTAGATGTTAAAGGAATTTCAGAACTCACTGAAGAGAACTATTCCTTCAGAATTAAATTGGAACAAATGAAAACTAATGACTTCATGAGAAATCAAGATACAATAAAACAAATTAAAAAATAGAAATATCTCATTGGAAAAACCACTGACCTGGAAAATAGATCCAGGAGAGATAATTTAAAAATTATTGCACTATCTGAAAGCCATGATAAAAAATAAAAGAACCTAAGAATCATCTTTCAAGAAATTCTCAAGGAAAATTGCCCTGATATTTTAGAACCAGAAGGCAAAATAGAAATTGAATTTACCAATTACCTCTTGAAAAAAGATACCAAAAAGAAAACTCCTAGGAATATTGTAGCCCAATTCCAGAGTTCCCAGGTCAATGAGAAAATATTACAAGCAGCCATGAAGAAACAATTTAAATATTGTGAAAACACAGTCAGGTTAACACAAGATCTAGAAGCTTCTATATTAAGGGATTGCAGGGCTTGGGATATGATATTCTATAGGTGAAAGGAGCTAGTACTAAAACCAAGAATCGCCTACCCAGCAAAACTGAATATAATATTTCTATGGAAAATTCAATTAAATAGAGGATTCTCAAGCATTCTTGATGAAAAAACCAGAGTTACATATATAATTTGACATTCAAATACAAGAAGCAAGAGAAGCATGAGAAGGTAAACAGGGAAAAGAAATCATAAGGAACTTATTAAAGTTGAACTACTTACATTCCTATATGGAAAAAAGATCATTATAACTTATAAAACTTTTCTCAGTATGAGTATAGTTGAAGGGAATATACACACACACACACACACACACACACACACACACACACACATATACATATATATGCATACATACATACATATATATGTTTATATAGTAGGGTATATGTTCATATAAATACATATATGAGTGAGTGTATATTTATATATGTACATGTATACATAGACAGAGGGCACAGGATCAGTTGAACAGGAAGGGATGATATCTAAAAAATAAAATTAAGAGTTGAGAGAGGAATATAATGAGAGTAGATAGGGAGAGACAGAATAGGGTAAATTATCTCATATAAAAGATGCTAGAGAAAAGTGTTAAAATGGAGGGGAAGAATAAGAGGGCAAAAGGGAATGGCTCAACCTTACTCCCATTGAATTTGGCTTAAGAAGATAGTAAGATACACACTAAATTAGTTATCTTACCCTACAGGGAAGTAGTGGGGTAAAGGATAAGAAGGGGATGTTAGAAGGGAAGGAAGATTGTGTGGGGGAGGGTAGTTAGGAGCACACACTTTTGAAAAGGGACAGGGTCAAAGGAGAAAATAGAATAAGTGGGGGGCAGGATAGGCTGGAGGAAAATTTAGTCAGTCTTTCACAGTATATCCACTATGGAAAGGTTTTGCATAGCTACACATGTACAACCTAGGTTCAATTGCTTCTGTTCCCAGTAAGGGTGGGTGACAAGGGAAGAAGGAAAAGAATCTGGAATCCAAATTTTTAAGATCATATGTTTCATGTATATATATGTGTGTGTGTGTGTGTGTGTGTGTGTGTGTGTGTGTGTGTGTGTGTGTGTTTGTTTGTGTGTGTGTGCACCCATGTGCACGCGCGCATGTGTGTGCATGCACGTATCTGTATATATAGACATATGTTATATTATTATTATTTTTACATGCAACTGGGAAATAAGATGTGCAGACACCGGGGTATGGAGGTCCATCTTGTCCTACTGAAGGATACAGAAGAGAGCAGATTGGGAGAGAGAATGTTCAGTGGGATTGCTGTTTTGGGGTGGTGAGTAAGGAAAAGACAGAGAGAAAATTTGTCACTCAAAATCTTGTAGAAATGAATGTTATAAACTAAAAATAAACAAAAAGTAATTTAAAAAATAAATAAGTATGAAATTCAGCATGCTAAGTAGAGTGAATAGAGTACTGGAGTCAGGAAAACCTAGATCTGAAGCCCCCTAAGACTGAGTGACCCTGAGTAAGTCACTTAAATTCTCTGGGTCTCAATTTCCTCATCTATACTCATAGGAACTACCTCACAGGCTTACTATGATACTCAGATAAAGTGGTATATGTAAATGTTTTACAAAACTATGGAAATCTATGGAAATGTTTTGCATGACTGCACATGTATTATCTAAATATAACTACTTGCCTTCTCAAGGTGGGGGTAGATGAGAGACTAAAAAAAAACAATGTTAAAACTTTTTAATTATGTATAATTGAGAAAAAGTAAAATTAAAATACATAAATTAAGGAAATTGAAAAAAATATTTGTAAAGTACTTACAGTAGTATAAAACACTTTTTTCTATAATTTTCTGTGGACATTATAAAGTCTACTTATGACATTAAGACTTCAAAGCTTCATAGGGATAAATTGCTCTTTAGAATATACAGATAACTAGAATTCAAAATAAAATAAAATAGTTGCTATAGCATGGTGAAAAATAAAGAACTATGTTATATCTAAGAAAGAAACCTATTCTGTTTTCTTAGGAGTCTAAAAGTACGCTCCCCAAAGAGAGAGAATAATGTCAAATAAAGATTGATTGTTGCATAGTAATTTATGACTTTGAGCATTTTTTTTAAAATTGAGGAACAGGTAATGGAATTGTACTCAATATTTCTATGCCTTTGTATCTATGGTGCCTAGTATAGTTCTTTGTAAATAGTAAGCACTGTATTAGAGGGGAAAATCATTCATTTTCCCCATCTATTTAGGGCACATTTTGGCATTTGTTATTTATAAGTTTCTAACAGGTGTAAATAAGATGTGCCAGACACCTTTAATGATCTTAACGGGAAAATGTGCCTTTTCACTGTTTCTGAGTGCACTTTCCATCTGATACATATATTTAAACAGAGTGTTAATTCAGTAAAAGCTACAGCAGACATTTCCCTGAAGAATCATTTTATAAGGGACCACTCTAAAGAAGGGAGAATAAACTAGAATAGCAGTCACTGTACTCCCACTGAATGTACTACAGGCTGCTGTTTCAAGGGCACAGGTGAATTTAAAGCTACCATAGTCACATCTACCTAGGGTGGAAATCACTCAAGGCAACAGAGTAAAGAATGGCTTCCATGAATAAAATATAAGCTAAGATTGTTTCTTTTAAGAAAAAGGCATATCCATGCTAAATGTTAAAACTCTTTTCTAGGACTCTTCCCAGTTGCACTGTTACCTACTCCAAGGGAAATTTTCAGCCCTCTTACCACAGGATGGAGGATAGGTTGGAGCTGGGTAAGACAAAGCACAGGGCTAGCAGCAGTGACATCAGCTTCTCCTAGGGCTACTAGCCCAAAGCCTGAATGTTTAAAAATCACATACCTAAACTTACAGGAGTCAGAGTAATATTCTGAATTAGTTGAAACAGCCTCA